>JABUQX010052541.1:22500-32500 GCA_015478945.1 Trachelipus rathkii | reverse complement strand
CAAAATGGCCATTGACTTAATCGTTGGTAATTTCTAACGCCAAGTCTCTGTGAATAAAGAGAAAAAGTAAGTCAATTCAGTCTATTTTCACTTGTTGCTGTTCCTCAAATTACGTTTTAAACTAATGTTCATTTGTAAGCCGTCGGTCTGGTTAACTCAAAAGTCTGGCAACCTTGGAAAATCAGTCGAACGCAAGTTTTCTCCAGCTACACCGGACAACGATCTAAATAAAAATGTGTGATCTCCACCAACTAAATAAGCCATGAAAATTTCATCCTGATCGACTGAGTAGAAAAAATTATCTTCAATTTTCATTTTCATAACCAAAATAGGTAGGTTTTGATTTTGGACCATGCTGGGATTTGGGGTCGGAAAAAAAAAAAAAAAAAAAAAAAAGTTTCATTTTAAAGCGTAATGGACCCATCTATTGTATAGTTCAAGTTGAAGTCATTTCAAAAAAAAAAAAAATTGTTGGATTAAAAATGAAAAATTGCGATAATTTTTTCTGTGTATATATATATATTATATATATATATATATATAATATATATATATATATAATATATATATATATATATATATATATATATATATATTATATTGTATATATATATAATATATATATATATATATATATATATATATATATATATATATATAATATATAATATATAATATATATATATATTATATATATATATATATATATAACTAAATATAAATAAATATTGTTATATTTATATATATATATATTATATATATATATATATATATATATATATATATATATATATATATATATATATATAGTATATATATTATATTATAGTATATATATATATATATATACTATATATATATATATATATTATAAATATATATAATTTATTAATATATATATATATATATAATATATATTATATAATATATATTATATATATATATAATATATATATATATATAATATATTATATAATATATATATATATATAATATATATATATATATAAATATATATATATTATATAGGCCTTAATAAACCTCGCCCCCTATAAGTTTTTTAGGATTGTTCAGAATTTTTTGGAGTAGTCTTTCAGACTATTTTGTTTAGCTCTGTTTGGATGTAAAATAAAAACTCTTTACGAATTGGTGCGTTTATTAAAACTCCTCCATTGTGGCCAATTGAGAGAGAAGAATCTCGAATAATTAGAGGACCACAATTGGCTTCGCTTGCGTCGGATATTGGAAGGTGTAATCTTCTCATCATTCAAAGTGGTTACTGTGTCTTGGATGAGAGATTCGCTTCTTGCACGAACCTATGGAAATCTTTTGAGTCTACAAGTGCCCACTGTTTTACCAATTCCTTGAGGGTGACTTCTTTGTCACCAACAGATGATTCCGAATCAAAAACCTTTGCCAAGCTGTTAAAGGTGGAAAATCCATTAGAAGTACTGTAAGTACAGAAATTAATTTTCACACAAAAAACAAATTTCACACTAAAGTATAAATTAGATAGGAAACTATATACAAGTGGTATGGGCATATTGGCACCTTTGGGTCTAATATGCAATTATATTTCATTATGTATAAGTTTCAATAAATTAGATAGGAAATTGTGCAAATGTGGCATGCAATATAATATCACCTGTGGGTTTTAATATATATAGTATGTTCCATATTTTGCAAATTTCAACCAACACAAAAGGTGTTAAAATTTAAAGAAAACAAGTGTTATTGTTTTCCAAAAAATTACAAAACAAATTTTTACAAATGGGTGACAGGAAAAATTCCCCATAATAGCTATTAGAAAAGAGCTACTTAATATAATGTGTGAAAAGTGTGAAAATAAAAAATCTTAGAGACATTTTTTTTAATATATAAAGAATATATTAAATTAATTTTGATTAATGACATTAGTGTCTTCATTTTGTATGTTTTTTTTTTTGTTCTTTTTTTAAAGGCAAAATTACTAGAAAAATAATACAAAAAATTGTTTAATTGCATTTTTTCTTGTATATGGTTCCTGAAGGAAGTTTTTTTAAGATATATATAGAAAAATTATGCAATTGACACCTGTAAATTAAGTAATTAAGATTAGATTAATTAATTTTTTTTTATTTTACTAAATGAAAGTACAGAGTTAGTAAATCAGTTTAGTGAAAAAAATTTTCGTTTATCATAATTAGTAAAGTAATTAGAGCTAGTAGAAGATTACTAAAGAGCAAAAACAGCAACAGTATACAATACGACAAGTCTTGAAAGATGTTATGTCAAAATATGTGTGTGCATGAATTGGTTATGTTCATTCAATAATATATGAATGGGACGTAAGGAGTATTCGGAGGGAAGGGAAAAAATAGGCGCTGATATTGGAGTATCCGGAGGGAAGGGAGATTGTCATTGAGTGGGAGATCAAATTCAGGGGAAAGAGAAATTGCCTCCAAGAGTGAGGGATTGAAATCTTTGGCCCAATTGACCCCTCATTTCTCCTCCAGTTCTTCCCCCATTCCTTTTCCCTTTTCCGCGCTATTCTCTTGACATAAACAACACACACACACATCGTTTTATATATATATATATATATATATATATATATATATATATATATATATATTATATATATATATTATATATATATATATAATATTATATATATTATATTATATATAATATATATATATATAGAATATATTATAATATATATATATATCGTTTTTTCTTTTATTGATTATAAATCTACTAATTACTTTTTCATTATAATTATGCACTAATTATATTTGTCGTAGCCCCGCGAATATTTTCAGATGGTAATATATATATATATATATATTATATATATATATATATAATATTTATTTTTTATAATAATATATATATATATTATTAATATAATATATATTATTATTAATATTATATATATTATATATAAATATATATATATATTATATATTATATATATATATATATATATATAATATAATCGTTTTCGTTTTATTAATAATAAATTTATTAATTACTTTTTCATTATAATTATTTACTAATTATATTTGTCGTAGCCCCGCGAATATTTTCAGGTGGTAAAATTGCGATTTCGGTTATTTTTAACCCGTTTTTTTTTAGTGAAAATAAAAAAGTGTTTTTTTTTTCTTTTTTTGAGTGAATTAAAAAAATAAGTTTTTTTTTAATTATTCGGAAATCCGTAATTTAGCAAAAACATAATTAATAATTATCAAAGTAAGGTAAAACCTTTTGGGTTAGACCCCAGACCACCCAGTAAGGGTCACTAGGACCAAAGGTCACGAAAGGTCACGAAAGGTCACGAAAGGTCACGAAAGGTCACCAAAGGTCACGAAAGGTCACAAAGGTACAAAAGGTCAACCAAAGGTCCACCAAAGGTCAAATTGCCCAAATTGACCAAAAATACAGGAATTATTATATTTTTGATCTAAAACATTAGAAATTGTTTTCTTTGACCTAAAAAATAACAGAATTGTTATATTTAGCTACAGAAAAATTGGAAATTTATTTTACTGACCTGAAATATTTTTAAAATTATTCTACTACAACAGAAGATATAAAAACCACAAATTATAACAGAATAAATTTGTTGGTATGTAAATTGATTGATTCCAAGTTAGAAAATATTTAATAGAAGAACATAGAACAACTTTGAAGAACTTTGAAGAAGTTTGAAGAACAATAGTTCACCTTTGACAAATAAGTTGACCTTTAACATTTTAAGAACACACCCGACTAGAAAAAGGGGATAGTTGTTTCTTAATTAATTAATTACAGAGAATTAATTAAATATAATTATCAATAGACCTTTGATATTTTTTAAATAATTTTGAAAGAAAATTATTTTTATTTTTGAAAATAGACCTTTGATATTTTTTTAAATAATTTTGAAAGAAAATTATTTTTATTTTTGAACTTTAAATAATTTTGAAAGAAAATTATTTTTATTTTTGAACTTTGAACTTTAAATAATTTTGAAAGAAAATTATTTTTATTTTTTGAACTTTGAAATTTTAAATAATTTTAAAAGAAAATTATTTTTATTTCTGAACTTAGAATCAAAAGTGATTAAATTTTAATTTTTTAAATTTAATAGTGATTAACTTTAAACAGTAATTAATAATTAAAATCGAATAAAATAATTTTAATTATTTAATTAAAAGTTAATACTAATATAAACTCTTTTGTTTGAGTTTAAATAGAACTTTACATATTTTCTTTGAACATAGAAAATTTTTGGAAAATATTTGAAAACAGTTTGAATATTTTTGAAAACTTAGCGTTTTTTTTTTTTGAACTTTGAAAAAATATTTTTTGAAAACTTAGTGTTTTTTTTTTTTTGAAAACTTTGAAAAATATTTTTGAGACTTTAGTTTTTTTTATTTTAGAAACAGTTTGAGAACTTAGTTTTTTTATTTGATTAATTTAAATTAATTAACAATTAATCATGACTATGTTTGAACCAATAGTCTTTACCGTCTTCGTATTTTCTACATTGTTTCTCATTCTCTGCTACCTGGTTCAAAGGGCTATAGCCGGACCAGTTGACCCTAATGGAGCTTCAGGAGGAGCTGAAGGGGATAATAAGGACTTAGAAAATAATGATTCAACAGAGAACAAGGATGAGGACATGGATGATATCAATAAAGAAGACAATACAGAAGATGTTCATCAAGATGAAGAACATGATGTAACAGAAGTGAAGACTACTGACGGACAGAAAACAGAAGAGAATAAAGGAGCAAAACCCAAGATAAGGGAACCCACACAAAAGGATATGGGACTTCCTCCAGTATATCTACCTCCTTCTAACATTGATACAATGTCGTTAAACCCAAATCAGAGAACAGCTTGGGACTGGCATCAACCAGGAAATACAGAGAATACAGCAAGAATACCTAAGGTGCTCCAAAAGACAAATGTTTTGGACAATACCTTTAATATACATTTAAATGCATCGGGGGCCACTCCCCCTTCAAATAGAAAGAAGACTTATCCTTCCTGGAATGGCCAAACAGAAATATTTAACAATAGAAGTGAGTTTAGTGGAACTTGGGGACAGACCCAAGCAAGTGATACTCTATATGGAGGACAACCTCAGAATCCGTGGGGACCAGCCCAAAATACTTTAAATAATCCTTTAAATATGCAGCCACCTTACACAGGCTGGCAACAACCCCTTCCTACAATGCAACCTGGATACAATCCATACCCATATGGACCCCCTTATGGAGGATATTATCCCAACGCTGCGTATGCCCCTCCACTTCCAGAATTGCCTAAAGAATTAAAATTGTATGGAAGAAACACCAAGACCCAAGTTTGGGTAGGCATTAAATTTGAGGATTATCTTTCGACGTTGCAAGAGAAGATACGCACGTTAGGCCTAATAACTGAAAGACAGAAAATAGACTATGCTAAGACTACAATCTCTTCTGATTTCTCATCAGAGGCCCGTCAATATATTCTGAAGGATAATAGTTTCTCTAGGTGCAAGACCCTAGAAGACTTTTTAATTCAATTGAAGATTTTTCTCAAACCAGACAAAGCCGAGACAATCTTCTGTTTATTGAAACAGTTCATGAAATTTCAAAGGAGACCACATGTAACTCTTACTGAATTCATGTTGGACTTGAAGAATCTCCTTTGGGAATATCAGAAAAAACTCATAGATATTGAGACTTCCTTTGGATTTACTTCTCAACAGATAAATATCTTAATTATGACTAAGATTTTAGAGAGTATGGAAGAGCTCAGAGATCATAGAAGACTTAGAGAAAAAGTCTTAAAAGTCTTTAATCCAGACTTAAGTTTCGTAGAAATTTTAGAGAAACTTAGTCAAATAGAAGAAGGAGTCTTGTTCCAGACTAACCATAGAGCTGAACAAGATAGAAGAAATACAGCTAGAGTGTTCTATACAGAGAACAATAGCACTAATAATAGTGAACAGCTAGAGTGTTCTATACAGATAACAATAGCACTAATATTAGTGAAGTTAAGAAAGAAAGAACTACATACAACCCTTCCATGAGGAACAGAACCATGGAATGGGGTAATAAAAAGAACACTTCTAAATTTACAGGAAAAAGGACAAGCCCTTCTCCAAATATAAGACTTAATAAAGGAGTAGTTAAGAAACTCTCCAGTAAAGAGATAAAGTCAATGGACTATTGCCTAAAATGTGAATCTTTAGGTCATCATTCTAGAAACTGTGGTTGGAATACCACATATTGTAGAGTATGTAGAAAGTTCCATGCCCGGGGTTCGACGTCTAATTGCAAGAATGCCCCTGTGTGGATACCTAATGAAAATGAAAATAATATGGTAATACCATATAATAACCCCACTGATTTTGATAATGGGGTCAAAGCTCGAAGAGTCGAGATTAAAAATGATTCAAATACTAGAAAAAGCCATACTCTATACAAGCAAATGAGCGTAGCCATCAAGGTAAGAGTCCTAAGAAAACAACCAGAGTTCATCTGATTTCTAATCATCAAGCGGATCCAGAACATGAAGAAATATCTGGAGCTGAAGATGAAGAAGAAGAGAACGAACAGTTTTTTCAACCCGATCTCTCCGACAGAGAACAAAATTTTTGATTCTAGGCAAAGATTTAAATGAAGAAATGGTAAATAGAACAGTAATTAAAGAAAATACTTCAAGCTTAAAGAAGAGAGGTGTTATAGTAACCTCTAGCTTCTTTGGTGTAGGAATTAGACCCCCAAAATTGGGATGTCATTATTTTTTGTCAATATTTTTGACTCCAGCAAAAGGTCAGAACGAGGTTGAAGTTCATAGCCTACTAGATTTAGGGAGCACAACCTGTTTGATATCGTTGGATAGATTAAAGGAAATAGAAAGAGAAGGAAGATTTAAACTGTCTCTTAAAGAAGCTAGTATTATAGTTCAAGGGATTGGAACTCAGATGATCCACCCTATAGGAGAAGTTGATCTACTTCTAAGGCTACACCAACAGTATTACCCAGTTACCTTTTTAGTGTGTAAGACTGGAAGTACTGGAGCTTGGAATGGAATTTTATTAGGGACAAGTCTTTTGGCTAACCTACCTATAACCATAGACCTTTCTTCATCAAAATTAAATCTTAAAGAAGAGGATAACGAAATAAAAGTTAAAATCTTTGCCAAGTTAGGAAGTTATTTTCTCATGAATCAATATGAAAAGATAACTAAGAAAGACAGAATGATTAATAATCATAGAAAAGATTTCATAAATAATTCCAATAGGAATGATAAGTTTAAAGTAAATAATTACAGTGATAACTGTAAACCAGTAATTAATAGAGGCTCAAGTGAAAAGCCTACACAGAGATTAATTAATAGAGGCTCAAGTGAAAAGCCTACACAGAGATTAATTAATAGAGGCTCAAGTGAAAAGCCTACACAGAGATTAATTACTAAAGGCTCATTAGAGAAGCCTACAAAGAGTATTATTACTAAAGGCTCATTAGAAAAGCCTACAAAGAGTATTATTACTAAAGGCTCATTGAAGAAGCCTACTAAGACAGAAATAAATAAAAATTCTGTTGTTCTTCAAGAGAACAAAGAAAATTCACAACTTCCTCCAGTAGAGGAAGGACCTTTAATAGCAGACGAAGAAATAGAAGTTCAATTGCTATTAATAGAAGAAACTATGGCACCTGCTCAATCTTATGGTTATTTGAAAGTCAGACCTGAGAGTAAAGAAGATTTGAAACTGGAAAAGAAGTGTTTAATAACACCTGCTTTTTCCTTAGGGCCATTATATTTTGCAAACTCTGTATGCCCAGTAAGAAACAATGAAGTTATTTTGAGTTATATTAATCTAAGTGACAAACCTTTTTATTTAAGAAGAAATAAAAACATAGGGAAATGTCATCCGATTTTAAAAGTTAATAAAGAATATTTTAATAAAACTGCTATTGCTACAGAGAATAAGCAAATAGGATCTACTTGTATAGTAACCTGCTCAGAAAATTTATCAGATAAACAGTTGAAAAATGCATACAGAGAGATTATAACAGATAATTTAAGTAAAGAAGAAGCAGATGTTTCTATTTTACAGAAACCTGAGCATTTAGAAGAACTTTTAGATTTGTTAATGGAATACAAGGACGTCATTGCTTTGGACGATGATGCAGTTCCTGTGTGTCCTATACAGAAGTTTGAAATAGAACTTACCCCAGATGCTCCAAAGATCATTTTTAGGAAACAGTATCGTCTCCCACATCGCTACTTGGAAGACATAGATAATTTTACAGATGCAGCTTTAAAGAAAGGATATATTAAAGCTTGCTATTCGCCACATAGTTCACCTCTACTGGTGGTGGCCAAAAAGAACTCTAATAAACCAAGAGTCTGTATAGACTATCGGTATTTAAACTCTTTCAGCGTCCCAGATGTGTACCCATTGCCCTCAATAGACGAGATATTTTCGTCCCTAGGAGGTAGTACCATTTTTACTAGCTGTGACTTGATAGATGCTTACCATTCCCTCGAAGTCGAGGAGGAAACACAGAAATTAATGGCTTTCCGTACAAGGAAAGATTATTCTGCCCAACCAGATGATGCAGTTCCTGTGTGTCCTATACAGAAGTTTGAAATAGAACTTACCCCAGATGCTCCAAAGATCATTTTTAGGAAACAGTATCGTCTCCCACATCGCTACTTGGAAGACATAGATAATTTTACAGATGCAGCTTTAAAGAAAGGATATATTAAAGCTTGCTATTCGCCACATAGTTCACCTCTACTGGTGGTGGCCAAAAAGAACTCTAATAAACCAAGAGTCTGTATAGACTATCGGTATTTAAACTCTTTCAGCGTCCCAGATGTGTACCCATTGCCCTCAATAGACGAGATATTTTCGTCCCTAGGAGGTAGTACCATTTTTACTAGCTGTGACTTGATAGATGCTTACCATTCCCTCGAAGTCGAGGAGGAAACACAGAAATTAATGGCTTTCCGTACAAGGAAAGGATTATTCTGCCCAACCAGATTATTATTTTGGGCACCGCAATGCCCCAAGTACCTATGCTAGGACAATGCAAGTCGCGTTGAACCATTTATTAGGACCTATTGCCCAAGTATATTTAGATGATGTCTTAATCATGGGTAAAAATAAGGCAGAACATTTTGAAAACTTAAAGAAAGTTTTTACTGCGTTTAGAGAAAATAAATTGAGAGTTAAATTGACTAAATGTCATTTTCTACAAACTTCGGTTTTGTACTTAGGATTTAAAATAGGAAGAGACGGAATTTCACCAGATCCAGCGAAGATAGAATCGATGAAGAGTTTCGTCCCTCCAACAAGTGTTAAAGAAACACAATCTTTATTAGGATTTTTCTCGTATTTTCGCTTTTTAATTAGTGACTTTGCACTAATTGCGAAACCATTATATAACTTAATAAAAAAGAAGAGTGTTAAGTTTGAATGGAAGGAAGAACACCAAAAAGCATTTGAGCTCTTAAAAGAGAAATTGGTGGTTCAACCTCAGTTAACTTTTCCAGATTATTCCAAGCCATTTTTTATAGGCACAGACGCCTGTGACTACGGAATAGGAGGAGTTCTTTACCAAATGTCGGACGATGGCAAAGAAAAAACCGTTGTCTTTTGTTTCAAGAGTGTTAAGAGGCAGTGAACTCAACTATGATATTATAGAAAAGGAATGTTTAGCTGTTGTCTTCTCACTACAGAAGTTTAAAAATACGGTGTTTGGTTATCCCATCACCATATTAACTGATAATCAACCTCTTTGCTTTATATTTCGTAATAAGCAACAAACGGACGCTTAGCCCGTTGGAATTTGTTTGTGAACAGTTTTTCGCCAACTATAAAGTATTAAGACGCGGAAAAAAAACTAAAACATACGCCTGACTATTTAAACGTAGGCACCCAGCCAAAAAGCTCCAAACGTTTATTTTTTCAAAGGAGAAAAGAAACCGATGTTACCAAGAAAAGATTTTATTTTAACGAAAGAAA
>JABUQX010052541.1:10000-12500 GCA_015478945.1 Trachelipus rathkii | reverse complement strand
TTCTATTGACTTTTTACTGTTTTAATCATCTTAGCCATTGTATAAGTATAAATAAGTTCTTCTCTGCATACAATAACATGTATTTTATTAAAATCATTCTTGGTTTCTATATTAAAAATAACAATTATTCACTAAAATTTATATTCGCTCAATGTTAACTAAAAATATTTCAAAGTTTTTTTAAATAATTCGGATTTTCTTTATTATTATTATTATTATTATTATCTATGTACATTGACAATCCAGCACGAGAAAACACAACAACACGCACTCCTTACAGATACGAAACTGACCTCTCTCTGTAAAAATTTGTGTTCGAAATAACTACTTTAGGCCTAAATTTAGGTCTAAATTTAGGTTACCCCGGGTGCGATTTAGGCCTAATACCAGTTCTGTCAAAATACATTTCAAACTGACCTTTCTGTAAAATGTGGTGCAATAACTTACGTTAGGCCTAAATTTAGGCCTAAATTTAGGATAAGCCTTTTTGTATCAGGGCTAATTTAAGCCTAATACCAGGTCAAAAGGTAATTCCAGTATAGACAAGAATCATTGTTATTATTATTTTTATAAATATATTTCAAACTGAAACATGCTGGATCGGTAAGATCCTTTAAGCAGGTAAGAAGGAAATGCTTTCCTTTCTTGTGATTGGATGGAGTAATCCTTATCTCTATATGACCGAGCATGTGATTGGTCGAGAATTATTTTATCGCTTTTTGGTTTTAAGGTATGTAAAAACATGTTTTTCATATCCTTAACCTTGGCTGGAATCGGATGAAAATTAACTTAGTTCTTTAAACTCATTTTAAAATCATAGTCGCTTTAGCTGTCGGACTGCGAGCAAGTTCTCTACTCTATCTTAAAAGTGTTCCACGGTGCACAAGTTATCTGATTTGTATTAAAAGTGTTTTATTTTTACTAAGTGTATATCATATTTATAATAAATACTTACATTGAGAATAATTCACTAGATTTATAGTAGATCACGTGAAGCAAAACGCAAGAGCCCCCGCAAGCGCGCCCGCAAGCGCGCCCGCAAGCGCGAACCGGTGCGGAACAGCCGCATGAACCCGCCGGCGTAATATTACTACGCGGTCGCGAAAATATGGGGCGTTGTATTTCAAAGTGGTAGGGCATACATCCTAGAGGATGATATCTTTTGGGCACCGTCCCATTCAGTATGTATAATATTAGTTTGTGTACTGTATCAAGGTATATTTACGAATATTATAACATATGTTCAAGCGCATTAGTTTATTTAAAATCCTGATATATCAGTGTTTATTACAAACCAAGTGAGATATTCTCGATGGTTACCGAATGCATACAACAGCTGATATAGAAGAGGTATGAACTTACATACTTCGATGTAATTTTGAAGTATAATAATATGATACCAATACTGGAAGTCCATAAAGAGAAATTACGGATTGTACAAGGAGGGGAAGTTTATTATGCATGTACACGCATTGTGTATTTAACTAATATAGTAACATAGTAATTATGTAATAATATTTTAGAATAAACAACTTTTTTTCATAACTTATACATAGAGAAGATTAAAACCGTAAAGACATACCTTGAAAAGGGAGGGTACGGGACAACTTCTATACATTAACTCTACGTCCTATGTAGGTGTAGCTTTAAGGCATATAAAACTTGTTTTACATTCCTTAAAGTAATAAGATCTTAAAGGAATACCACAGAGAGGAACATGGACAGCGTCACACCCGGCCTATTTGTTCTATTTCCCTCAAGGAATTATAACTTTAGGATAAATAAAACAAACTGTTTTTCTACAAAACAAAATGTTCTTTTCAAAACTAAATGCTTTTCAAGAAACTTTACCAGTGAAATGGTATTTTCTATAAATAAAATTAAAAATGTTCAAGTAAGAAATAAAATGAACGACTCATAATATAGGAAGCGGTATATTTGAAAATACAAAATGATGTAATGAAAGTTTACAACGGCATATCATAAAGAAAATATTTTCGCGACCGCGTAGTAATATTACGCCGGCGGGTTCATGCGGCTGTTCCGCACCGGTTCGCGCTTGCGGGCGCGCTTGCGGGGGCTCTTGCGTTTTGCTTCACGTGATCTACTATAAATCTAGTGAAATTAATAATTATTCCTCAATGTAAGTAATTATTATAAATATGATATACACTTAGTAAAAATAAAACACTTTTAATACAAATCAGATAACTTGTGCACCGCTTAACAGCTAAAATGACTATGATTTTAAAATAAAACGACTATGATTTTAAAATGAGTTTGGGTCTAAAAGGTAATAAAACACACCTGCTCAAATACAAGTTTAAAGAACTAAGTTAATTTTCATCCAATCACAGGTAAGGCTCAGGATATGAAAAAACATGTTTTTACATACCTTAAAACCAAAAAGCGATAAAATAATTCTCGACCAATCACATACGAGGTCATATAGAGATAAGGATTACTCCATCCAATCACAAGAAAGGAAAGCATTTCCTTC
>JABUQX010052541.1:0-5000 GCA_015478945.1 Trachelipus rathkii | reverse complement strand
AAAAAGATCGGATAAGTGTAGATGCAAAGGGACGGTGAAAAGTCGTGAGTCATGACCACGTGGGTGCGTGTGTGTGTGTGTGTGTGTGTGTGTGTGTGTGTGTGTGTGTGTGTGTGGTGTGTGTGTGTGTGTGTGTGTGTGTATGTGTGTGTGGTTTGTGTGCGTGGATCCTGTGTGTGAAAACTGTGTGTTGTTGTCGTGGGTTGTGTGTGTGTGTGTGTAGGTGTAGGTGTGTGTTTAAGTTAGGATAGATACAGGGTAGTTACCTACATACGTTCTTAAGGTTACCAAAAAAGGTCAAGACCAAAAATTAGCGTGGGTCAAAATTGACCCATGGAAGACCAAAGGGGGGCGTAAAATAGGGGGCAATACGTACGACGGAGGCTTCGCATCCGTCTAGCTAGTCCCTTCTTCGAAGGGACGTCAAAAAGGTCAAGGCCAAAAAAGGTCAAGGCCAAAAAAGGTCAAGGCCAAAAAAATTGGCTTGTCAAAAAAGGTCAAGGTCAGTCAAGGTCAGGTGGGGTAAAAGAGGATAGGTCGGTCAAGGTCAGGTGGGGTAAATCAAGGCCAAAATTTAAGTCCAATATCCACTCCGTACTACTCATGCCGCCAGCCGAAAAATAACATATAATTCACGTGTAGGTGTGTATGTGTAGACATATCATTTTGAATATATGTATAGTATCTCGATGACATCTGTTTATCATAATTACCATAGTAGTAGTAGTAGTAGTAGTAGTAGTAGTAGTAGTAGTAGTAGTAGTAGTAGTAGTAGTAGTAGTAGTAGTAGTAGTAGTAGTAGTAGTAGCGGAATAAAAGACGGACTAGGAGGAAAGTTCTGAGAGCTTGAACGATGAAACTTTAGCAAGTAAGGAGAGTAGTATGGTAGCAGATTGACAGCCTACCCTTTTTCTCAAAAACTATTAGAGCTATCGATTTAAAACTTGGTATAAGTTCTATTTATGTGTTAAACTGATCACACGCAAAATTTCAAGTCTCTAGGATGTATATAAAGGTTGGTTCCCTCCTAGAGCGTAGCCGCTACGCCCCTTTTGACGCTTCCGCGCGAGTGGAGATTAGGCCTAACATGAGTTCGGATCGACCGAACACCTTGCTGACAGACAGACCGAAGGTCTGTCTGTCTGTCTGAATTATTATTAATATTATTATTATTATTATTATTATTATTATTATTATTATTATTATTATTATTATTATTATTATTATTATTATTATTATTATTATTATTATTATTATTATTATTATTATTACGTCGAAGAAGTGATCCCCGAAGGGGATTACTTCTAAGTTGTTTTTTAAGCCCTTCTGCGTCTCCTTCAGCCTCTCCTTCAGCGGTTCCGCAGCGGTTCCATCTCTGCACCGCACCGCACTGCTCCGGTTCACCTCCATTGCCGGTTCCGATTCCGCCCCGCTCCGACTCCGGCTCCGACTCCCCATATATATATATATATATATATATATATATATTATTATTATATAGATTATTATTAAATATATATATACTTATTTATCCTCACTATATATATATATATATATATATATATATATATATATATATATATATATATATATATATATATATATATATATATATATATATATATATATATATATAAGTGAAATGATTTTTAGGCTCCGGCTCCGGCTCAGCCTATGACTCGGACAAATATCTACATGGGTTGGAGCTATCATATCGGGCTAAAATTTGGGGGAGGGTTAGATGGTGACGTAACCTAGTCGTAGATGAGGTTACGTTCCCCTGCACCCCATAAGGGGGCTCCACACACCCTAAAAATCAACATGTTCGTAAAAGGCTGAAATTTAGTGAGAGTATTCAAAGTTGAATTTCTAGAAAGAATTGGTATCGGAATCTGAGGAGTTGGCATCGGCACCGGTGCTGGAGCCGGTGCGGCCCCGAGTTAATAAACATTCGTATAACAAAAATATTGGTGTCCTTATATGGGTTATCGAGCCCGTAGATCTTGAATATGATGGTTATAAGACCGTATAGGGTGTCTAGGACCCCCCCCCCCACAGAGGGGGTTTCCGCCCTCAATCATTGAAATTGGCATAGAACGAGAAACTCGGTATATACCCTTCATATAAGGTACACAAATTGTATATGGGGTTAAATAGCCTTACACAACCAAAAGTGAGCTTTCAGCCCCCCAAACCTGAAATATTGACATAGAACGACGAAACTTGGTATACACCCTTCATGTAAGGTACCCACATCATATATGGGGTTAAATAGCCGTACACACCCAAAGAGGGCCTCTGGCCTCAAGACCTGAAATATTGACATAAAACGACGAAACTTGGTATACATCTTTCTTATGATGTATCCTCGATACAGAAAAGAAAAAAAATTAAACAATTAAAACAAAAATTTAAATTAAATTTTTTTTTAAAAATTTTAAAAATTTAAAAATTTAAAAATTTTGGAAAAAAATTTAAAAAATTTAAAAAAAATTAATTTTTTTTTATTCATTTTAAGTTTATAACTTAAAAAAATTTACGTTTTTTATATAAATCAAACCACCCTCCAGAGCCTATAGAGCCTCCAGAGCATCCAGAGCATCCAGAGCATCCAGAGCCTCCCCAGCCTCCCCAGCCTTCTCAGCCTCCCTGGCCTCCCTGGCCTCCCTGGCCTCCCTGGCCTCCCTGGCCTCCCTGGCCTCCCTGGCCTCCCTGGCCTCCCTGGCCTCCCTGGCCTCCCTGGCCTCCCTGGCCTCCCTGGCCTCCCTGGCCTCCCTGGCCTCCCTGGCCTCCCTGGCCTCCCTGGCCTCCCTGGCCTCCCTGGCCTCCTCAGCCTCCTCAGCCTCCTCAGCCTCCTCAGCCTCCTCAGCCTCAAAACCCTCCCCACCCTCCTCAACCTCCCTAGCCTCACAACCCTCCCCACCTATCATCTATTGATCCAATGATCTACCGAGCTACTGATTCAGGTCATATCAGTATAAAATAACACAAAACTTTTATTTATTTTTGTTTTATTTACTTTAAACAGTTTTTGTTCTTACTAAAACTTTATCCTTTTCATATTTATAAGTTAAAAAAGTTTAATTATCATACTGATCAATGAATATATGCTAACGTAGCAAAGTTTACACATCAATAAAGCAAACATATCATCATCTGAACTAAGAAAATAATGTTTAACAACAAAACCTAACATACCGTATGTATGAATAAACTGATAATATTAACAAAGTTTCCACACATAACAACAGTAAAGTAACTAACATGTCATACAAAAACGTAACCTATTCACCACGTTCTCAAACACCCCTCTAATATATCGTTGTAATTTACATTTACATAGTAACATTTAACAAAAATTTATCATAACCTAAACTAATTATTATACCGACCAACGAATATTTGCTAACGCAACAAAGTTTCACATCAATAATGCTAACATGTCATAATCTGAACTAAGAATATAATGAACAACGACAAACCTAACACGCTTTAAGTATGAATAAACTGCAAAAATTAACAAAGCTCCATACTTAACAACAGTAAAGTAACTAATATAGCATACAAAAAAAACGTAACCTATGCATACGTTGTCAATCATATCTCTAACATAGCAATGTTAATTTTAGATTAACATGTTAACATTTAAAAAAAATTATCATAACCATGTCTAATTATCATACTGATCAACGAATATAGGCTGACATAACAAAGTTTTCACATTAATAAAGCTTACATAGCATCATCTGAACTAAGAATATAATCCACAACGACAAACCTAACACATCTTAAACATGAATAAACTGTTAACGTTAACAAAGTTTCACACTTAACAACAGTAAAGTAACTAACATTGAGCGCAGAACGTAAACTACTCACACTTTTTCTAACATATCATGGGTATTTTTACATTAACATAATAATATTTAACAAAAATTTTATCATAACCCTGTCTAATTGTCATACTGATCAATGAATATATGCTAACGTAACAAAGTTTTCACATCAATAAAGCAAATAAAGCATCAAAACTGAACTACAAATATAATGTACAATGACAAAACCTAACATACCTTACGCTCGAATAAACCGCTAACAATAACAAAGTTCCATATTTAACAACAGTAAAGTAACTAACAATGCATACAGAACGAGCAGATACGAAGCTGATGCGGAAAATATTCATTTAACAAATCAGTAGCACGCTGTGTTTGTTTATTTATTTATTTATTTTTTTATTTTTAACTTCATTTCTTTAAAACTTTTTTGTTTTTAAAAAACTTTTATTTATTTTTAATTTTATTTCTTTAAAACTTTTGTTTTTACTAAAAATTTTATTCTTTTTATGTTTATAACGTAAAAATGACAATTTTACATACCCTAAAGTAGTAAATCAGTGAATCAGTAAATCAAGCCACCATCCTCCCTCCTGGTATCCCTGTCCAAACACTTATCTCGGAGGGGATTGATCTATTGATCACTGACCCACATCTGTCATATTTGAGTATCATTTTAAAAACACAGTATTAAAAACATATATTCTTTTATACTAACCTTCGAATATATGCACAGTTGACATAACAAAGTTTTCACATCAATATAATCCAACATAACATAACCCGATGTAAGAATATAATGTATGACATCAAACCTAATATACCAAACACGAATAAACAGTCAACATTAACAATGTAAATTACTTAACAATGAGAAAGTAACTGATGTTGTAGATACAGATCGCAAACTATTCATTAATTTTTTTTAAACATATCTCTAAAATATTAGTTATTTATATTATCATAGTAAATATTTAACAAAAATTCATCATAACCTAACTTAATTATCATACTAACTACAACGAATTATATATATACTTAACATAACAACAAAGTTTTAACATAAGTAAAGCTAAACATATAACCTGAACTAAGAATATAATGTACACCCACAAACCTAGCACATCTTAAACACGAATAAACAGTTATCATTAACAAAGTTTC
>JABUQX010052540.1:0-26195 GCA_015478945.1 Trachelipus rathkii | reverse complement strand
ACTAAAAAATAAAAAATAAAGTTGTCCAAACTTTTCACACTTCTATAAATAAATATTTAATAAATAGAGAATAAATAATTTGCAATAAATAAATAAATAATAAAAATAAGTGAAAAAAATTTAACTTGAATTGAAAAAAAAAAAATAAAAAAAAATTCAGTTATGCTTGCAGCATTTGATCACAATTAATAAGATGTAAATTAAAAAATTGAAGTAATAAATATTTGTATATAATAAATATAGATAATTAAAAATTAAGTTAATAGATAATATAATTTAATAAATATTGAAGCTAAAATATAAAGAATAATTCAGAAATGTTTTGAATTTTCTTTTCAACCACGAGTGATTATTTTACAGAAGTATATATATAATAATAATAATAATAATAAATAATAATAATAATAATAATACATAAATAATAATAATAATAATAATAATAATAATTAATAATAATAATAGATAATATAATAATAATCAATAATAATAATTCCATAAAATAGATTAATAATAATAATAACCATACTATTATAGATAATAATAATAAAACCGATAACTATAACCATAAATATAATAAATAATAATAAATAACTAATTAATTAATAATAATAATAAGTAATAATGACATAATAATATATAATAATAATAATAATAATTAATAATAATAATAAATAACCATTACAATAATAATAATAATAATAATAATATGTAACAAGAACGAAGAACAAGAACACATCCATTTAACAAGAAAAACTAGAACAAGAACAAGAACAAGAACAAAGAGAACAAAGAACAAGAACAAGAGACTGACAATACAAGAACAAGGTAAGGAAAAAGAACAATAACAATAACAATAACAATAACAGACCCTATAATAATTAATAATAATAATAGATAATAATAATAATAATGAATAATAATAATAATTAATAATAATAATAATAATTATATAATAATAAATTAATCACATAGATAATAATAATAATAATAATAATTATAATTATAATTTATAATTATAATTATAATTATTAATTATTAATTCTATAATATTTATTATAATTACTAATTATAATTATAATTGATAACTATAACTATAACTAATAAACTATAACTATAACTATAACTGAAACTATAATATTAATGTAATGTATATATATAATATTGATATGATAATGATAATGATAAGAATACATAATAATCAATAATAATAATAATAGATGAATAATAATAATAATAATAATAATAATAATAATAATAATAATAATAATAATAATAATAATAAATAATAATAATAATTAATAATAATAATAATAATAATATAATAATAATAAAATCAATAATAATGAATATGTATAATAAAAAACATTGAATCAATTATAATTACTATAATTATAATTATAATTATAATTTATAATTATAGTTATAAATTATGAATTTTAAATTCATAATCTATAATACAATAATAAATATCTTATAATAATAATAATAATAAGTAATAATAATTATAATAATAATAATAATAATAATAATAATAATAATAATACATACATAACTAATAATAATAATTAATAATAATAATGACATAATACATAATAATAATCATAATCATCAAATCAAATAATAACATAATCATAATCAAAGATCATAATCATAATCATAATCATTAAGTTCATAGATTGAATTATAATAGACCTTCCCAATAAGGGAATTTAATGAACTAATAATGAGAGTAATAATTTAAATAATATACTCCACATTAATGAATCACACTCCAATAATAATAAATCAATAATAATAAAATCGAATATATATATATATATATATAAATATTTGGTGATATGTTAGCTTTACTGATGATATATTTTTCTCACATCTCGTATAATATTCTATAAATATTAAAGGTCACCCAGCAAAACGCACAAGCAACAGTAAATAAAAATTATTAATTAAATATGAGTTCGCTATATAAAAATCTATAAGTGTGTCTGGGAAAAAACGTACTGAAAGATTAAAATATAGTTGTATACTATATATTAAAATAATTGCTAGATAATTATATTCGTACTGTTATCAATTATATGTAAAATTTAACGTGTTTTTTTATTAAATTCTCAATAGGAAATTGTTAAGTATTAATTATCCTCCTTAAACTACCTCTCTTACCTTTCCCTTCTTCTACATAACTAACATACTTCTCATACTACTTAAACAATACCGCTCTTAACATCTCTAACTCATCTTTCTCTCTCTTCTCTTCTTCTCTCTCTCTCAATATCTTCAACAATATCTATAGAATAGTCTCTCATCTAATTTATTCAAAATCACTTATATCTTTCTCTCTCTCTGACGTTTCTTCCTCTGCACTTTCTCATTTGGTGGTACTCCTAATTTGAATTATATTAGTAAAGAATGATATAATAATAAAACAAGCTATTACCTATAATCCCTAACTTATGTTGCTAAGGAAATGAAGTACTAATTTTAAATTTACGTTATTTAAATATATATTTTTATACTAGGTGGTACTGTAGTATATACTGTGATTAATATATATTATAGTAATGGTAAGATAAATAAAACTAATGTTCTATAGTATAATATTATTATGTACTAATTTATTGATGATTTCCACCTATAATGTTCATAATAATTATCCGTTCCCTGATATGTTCCACTATATTATAATATGCTCGACTGTATGATATATGAGTCGCAACCTCAGATGTGTCTCCTAGGAACCGGCAATGCTCCCACCTAGGGTTTAATGCCATGAATAGAAGAGAAGCATTAAGTTTAGGCAAATAACTATGGTGGTCACTGAGTCACATGACTGTTGCGCGCGCAATTAGTAGTAACGTTACGCTCATGCAGGGCGACCTGGCAGATTGAAATATATAATAAATAAGTGACATTGTATGAAACAAACAAAATGATAAATAAAAGTGAGAAACTTAAGAGTCTGGAGAAAAACCTCCGGGTCGGGAAAATAACACGAGAATAGAATGGAACGACTATATTGTAAGATTATAAAAATGGCTGGAGAGAGACTAAAATACACGCGAAAAAGTACTCTATAGAATTGCTAATTAGGTTTTATTCATTATAACAGAGAATTTCAGTTTTGGGACAACTAAAAGTTACCAAAATTTGTTTACAGTGAGAAAACAAAAAAACAAAAAGTTACTTGGTTGGAATATATATTAATTAATGAGTGAGGAGGGGGATAGAAGACAAATCCTTATTTAATTCGGCGTTTTATTCAAAGTAATGTTAATGAGACTCTCAAGAATCTTTCTGTGGGGTTGATCATTGGCAGGATGTATAGGAATTAAATTTTTTTTGTCCAATTAAAAGCTAAGGGTGATTATTATGAAAGGCATGATTGCGTATGGAGGAGTTTTCTCGTGCGTTGCTGATGATGGTAAATCCAGTCTAATATAGAATGTCTATCACAAGGAGACCCCAGAAACTCCTCCATTACGCAATCATTGCCTTTCTATAGAAATAATCAGGCCCCCTATTGCCACTAATAGAAAAAAATTAAGAGAATTCTCTACTTACCTCGACAAGGCCATGATTCAAACTCGTACAGCCAAAAATTAGGATTCGTATAGAAGTGAGTCTCACATTTTCTGACCACTTAAGAACACACGAATTATAATTAGGATTTTATCTTCATCACCCTCCCCCCTCTTCACTCCAGTATAGTTATAATATATATCTTCTCACCATCCCAAGTTGAACTTTTGTTATTCTTTTTTTCTGACTTTGTGAAAACAAAAATTTTTGTAACGGTAACCACCTTCATTTCACCTTCTCTGTAAATGAAACCTAACTTAACTCTTAGGTACTTTTTTCGTGTTTAATGATTCAGTGGTGTGGCTAAGCAAGCCCCAGAATAGTAAATAATGTTGAATCTATATTTATTTTTAAATTATTACATAATGTGTGTTCATTCATTATATTACAGTTTGCAGCATATGTAAAACTTTATTTTCTTAAATTCTACTTAAATAATTTGCGTTCCTTACTGTGCTTATAAAATTAGTATTTATTTTTATATTTCAGATTGTCTAGTGCTGATGATGGTAAGACGTTTTTTCCCCAAAGCGTCCGCGATTTTGCTCATCAATAAATAGATCTGCAAAAGCTCTATGCTTTTCAATGTCTTGCTGTTCAGATATCGTTACTAATCTCATTAAGAGTCTCACAGTAGTAGTGAGTAAAGGGCTAGAAAAAGCTGTGATAATATATAAGTGTAGTAACTTTTACATGAGTATATGGAACTCATTATATAAATTTGTAGACCAACTCAAAGTTTATATATAGCACTTATAATATACTATAGTTATAGCACTCTCAACTTAGGCAAACTCTATTATATGTGAGCTATCACTTTACTCATTTAGGTATCACATATATCATTAATAAACCTGCACTACTATAACCTTGGACATATAACTCTACTCACTTATATGTAGCATCATTGATAGATATAATTAAATACTCATGAAATACTATACATAATAAGAACACACTAATAGAACATTTCCTAGTGAATCCCTCCTATTGTAGTATCACTATACTAACTGGTAGTTATTATTATTAGAAGTAACAGCAGATATATATAAATCATATATAATATATTTGAACCAGGTTGAGTTCAATTGGAAGTATCACCGTGATTGATATGACTCACTCACCAAAGGTGAAAATATCCTAGCCTCATATATAAATAGTGAGTAGTATAATATATCAGGATATCTAAATTCATATATAGGTTTAGCACTTATAATATATGTAGTAATTTAGTATGTATCCATCACCCAAAAAATGAATAGTCCATGATATAATTGAACCTTCATATGTCCATTGCCTTAGCATTGGCGGATAATTGCTTAAGCTCGCAGGCACACCTATACACACTCGAATAATCTAATGAATATTCGTGCCATCCATATATGACGTGTCGATATTGGATGAAATAAAGGATCGCTAAGACTATGTCATAGATATTCTCGTGTGAGAGAGCGCTTCTTTAGTATATTAAATTTCCCATATATCATATAAATGTATTCTGCGATGATCAATCTTTTTCAGTACAATCGGTGGATCAATCAAAGATGCGCTATGCCAGCCCATATCGAATGCTGCGATAACCTCGACCCCTCGTTTCAATATTGACCCAAGTGGTAATAATAGGGTAGCCTGGTCTTGCCTCATAGTAACAAAAGGTTGCGCGGAATGAATAGATTACTCTCTGGCAAAAAGGACGCACACTATAAGAATCTCTTCCTGACGGTGTGATTCTTAAAATCAAGCAGGGAATACGTGCCTTGTAGCGAAAGTGCTAAGATGTATTTTTCGGGGCCCAGAGATGATTCTCTATAATTAAATATTCGTTCGTTTTGCACGGTTAATCTAATGAATTTGGAAGAAAAGAAGCATGACATACAAAAGATTGTAAGATGATTTAAATATTCTTGCTATTCTGTTCCTCAGGGAGTATGCCAACATGGCGTATTGTCGTGTGATGGCAATATGTCACATAAGAGGTTCTCAGCAACATGGTAGATGATTATGAAGAATGATGAAAAGTGTGTTCATCGTGTTCAGTTAGCAGTTTGGTAACAAGATGAGTCTTTGAATGGAGTTTTAACGATGTAAAAATAATGATTATTTCATAAAATATTAATTAAATTAATACAATGATTAATAATTAGTGTTCAATATATCAAAGATTGTTGTTGATATAGGTGATATAAAGGGGTGTAGTGTGAGGAAATAATTAGCGTATGTTTTAATAAGTGGAGAAATGTATGACTGTGTTCAGCGGTGAGTGTTCGGGTGTATGCGTAATGTTAAAGTAGGCCCTCTGGCTGTAGTGTGGTCTGTGGAGTAGTGATAAGCTTTGGATTCTGAGTAGGCTTGCTCTCTTGTAGGTCATGTTCGCCCGTTGCAAATTAACAATATTAATAGACGTGATCTAAAAATTCGATCGACACATTTATTAAAAAGATGGGCGCAGAAGTTCTTAAGAAGAAGGAGGGGGGCAAGGTTTATCTTCAAGTGAAGAATCGTTCGTAGGTAATTCGATACTCAAAATCAGATTTGCAGGCAAGCTTTTTATATTACTATGACATCAATTATCTAAGTTTATGAATATGTTAGGTAGCGTGAGGTGTAAAATTTTGAGTCCTATGAGTGATATATTACTATATAATTATATAAACGATATTCATGTGTGTATAATGTATGTCCTATATCATAGTGTATATATATATGGTTTATTAGGATAATATTATGTGTGTTGATGGTATAGGTGTAAAGGTGGGAAGCGTTTATAAAGTGTCCTATTAAATAATGACGTAATTATTTATATATTTATTTATGATGAATGCGTCATGCGTGTGTTTAAGGAGAATAGAGTGTTATTAAATAAGTAACTTTCCATAGCCCTAGAAGGTTGCTTCTGCGAGACGAGCGCTTTTGTCAATACCGGTCAAGTGATCGCTCCGCTGTGTTGATGTAAGGTATTATAGATGATATATTAAGGATTGCGTAGTAACATTAACAAGAAGTTTCAATAATAAATTGGCGGTTAAATAGGACGTTAAAGTGTATGTCTACATATTTGTGACAGTCCTGTATGTTAAATTACTAGTATTAGTGTGAATTATAGTAACGCAGTTATATGGTAGTCATACTATCTAGGTTATATTAGTATGATACTAATATTATATATATATATAGTATATATTTGAGCGGTGTTTATATATATAGTATTAAAATAGTCATAGCGGGGTCAGTAGTGTAGCTCAGTTATATAGTTGACGTATTATAAATATTTATATAATCGTGATAAGGTTCCATTTAAAGCGTATTATAGTATTAGTTAGTTTATTGATTAGATGCGTAGATAGATAGATAGGTGTTAATATATATATATAAAGGTTATATAATTATATATGATATATATTTATATAATATATATATATAGTATAAATATAGATATGATATATTAACTATTATGTATATTATTAGTGCTGGCTTAGTGACGAATCACTTTGAAATAATGACTTAAAATTTGAATAATTATACTTAAAATTGAAAAAAATATACAATGCATACATATAAAAAAATCATTAATAAGAACCTCTCATCTATCACCTAAGTGAAACGTATATTACAAGTAGAAAGCACTTCAACGATATATTATATAAGTATATTAGGTTACCAATATAAGTAATTATAATATAGTTTTAGTAAATTCTTTATCACCTATTACCATAAATGTTTAATATAGTATATTAGGATCCCTATAACCTAGTTCTAATACCTACGCCATAGTATATAAGACCTCACTCATTACCAAGAAATAGTAATTATATAATATAAAAAGGTTCAATAATTATGATAGAACATATATTCGCCAGCTGAGCATTATCGTATTCCGTAGTATTCCTAATCTCCATGAGACAACGGCGATTCTTCTGTTGAGATCAAATATTCCACGACCACAAAGAAAGCCTCTCTACCGTTATCCCATAGATTCCTAAAAGGTTAATTGAGGGTGTTATTCGATCATATAGGGTTGAGATCTATTGCAGATTATTTAACTTATATCATCCTGAATAGCTTAAATATATTAGGAAACAGAACTTGTGTTTTATCATTAATTATAACTTTCAATGAGATTTCGCTGGGCCACGATATCTACGCTTCTATAAATTGTAAAATGCTTATGGAGCGACCCTGGAAGCTCCGTATTTATTATAAAGTCATAACTGACTTGGTTCTTAAAGTTACAGAATGAATTCGGGACGCAAATGTTCAATAATTGGTGTATGCTATCAGGAGCAAAATAATCATAATTCGTTAAAAAATAGAATTTGTTTAAAGGCAATGTAATTAATGTATAACATAACAAAACATTCATTCAAAGGAATACTATTACCACCTAGAAAGGAACCGATTGTTGATATCTTGAAGGACCTGTAGTTTTACCTCAAATAGATTGTCATAACCGGAAATTCCACCGAACTAAGCGTCATGTTGCGGCCTCCATTTTCGGTAAATGAGATAAGGTTGCCCTCGTCAAATGAATTGTTTCAGATATATGAGTTGGGCCAAAACATAGACAGACGAATTTGTTAAATAGACTCAGAAATAATCAACTACATATGAACTATGATTTTTAATATCTACTTGATTTAAGTTTAGTTGGTCTTTATTAAACTTACATTATCAATTTTCTAAATTTTGAGCCCGATAATTAGGATAAGTTATATATTAAATTGATATGGATAATAATACATTTCAATTAACCTCATAATTAATTTGTGTGCCTTACTAATTATACAACAAAAGGAAATATGTGTTCATTATCAAATATTCGTATAAATGAAAACTTAAAGTAGTAACTTTGAATAAAATTACTAGACGGGTGAGAAATAAAACATTAGACGTCTCACGCAGAATTTAATAATGATAAAAACAAGAGATTTTTACAAAGGACGACAATTAAAAATTAATAATAAATTAACTAAACAACCACTAAATGATCGAATTTATTCTTCTTTTTTAGAAAAATTCAATAGAGATATACGTATAGTAAGATACTTCTGTTCTGTAATATGTATGTATCTCCTATATATTATATAATTGATAATAATTTAATAGTAAAACTGTAGAAGTGTCTAGTGCATGAGTACTGCTTGAAAGCTTTAGTGGTGAAAAGTAATGATTTATATAGTATTATAATTATTATAGATAGAATATATATTAATAATATATTAGATAGTATGTCATATTATATATAATAATATATGAAATATTATAATTATATATTATATCAATATATTAATTATATAGAATTGCATAATTTAATATTGATGATAATATATATTAGTAATTTATTAGATGAATATATTATACATATTATATAATATATATAAATATATATTATATATATATATTAATACACACAAAAAAAAATTAGTTATATATATTATATGAGTATTATCTACATAAATATATTTTATACCTTTATATAGATATTTAAACTATCACGTGATAAGTAATCTCTGTATCGTTTATTAATTGATTATTAGGTTTTTTGTTTATATTTTTTTTATTGTTTTTTTGATGTTTCTTAATATACTTAATGTAATTTATAAATATATATTATAGTGTATATATCATTGATTAAACATCATATGCTACTCATTTATCATTAATTGTAACAATTAGATATATATTCACACAGTTAATATATTATAAGTACTACGATATATATTAATCTCACTTAAGATGGTATATTAGATTATGATACAAAAGAATTCAGATATATATTTTTAATATATTTTTATAATAATCCATTATGATTGTATTATATTATATATTGTTAAAACAATTAAATATATTAATATAAATTATATATAATCTCATAAATTATATTAGTACTAGACACTGTATATATACTATACATGAATATAATAAAAATTTAAGAAACCAATGTACTACTAATATATACTATTTATATTAATTATAGCATAATTTTTGTCCACGTCTTTAAGTACGTGTGAGGTAGTATTATTATAAATATATATATTATTATACAAAAAATATGTATTAAAAATATATAAATACTTTAATCTATATACAAAATAAATAATAGTAGTAAATCCAATATATATAATATAGAGCGTGAATCAATATTTGATATAAGAAAATAAACAGTTTGTTTGAAATAAAGATGGTGTTTTATTAAATGTATTCTCGAATAAAATCTTGTCAATCATTTGATCACAAATTAAACAGTATTTATGAAATTAAATAAGTTTATGAGTTGGAATACTTACTATTTGTTGTGTCACTTATCAAATATATAGAAAGAGTTAAATATTTGGTAGTTTTTTTTGATCAAATTAAACATGAATATAATTAATAGATATTAAAACAAAGATTCTAATATATTATTCATATTTAAATAGTGTACAAACAGCACAATTAATAAATATATAAACCGTTAAAGATAGATCTTACTGATAATTACCAAATAGAGTAAGAAAAAGATTTTTTTATATAATAATTATATATTAATTAATATATATATATATTATAATATAGATAATTATATTTTAATATATATATTTATATACTATATATATATATATATAATTATAATAAATTATATAATAATATACAGATAGAGAGATTTCAGATTTATATTATTTTCTACGTATATCATAGCATATTTATTGGGACGATATTATATAGTAGTTATATTGATTATATAGGTTAAGTCCTCACTATATAACGCCTTATTCTCACTATTATACTCATCGAGATAAAATGAAAGATAACGATATATGTAGTTGATTCCGCTAAACGCATTGATCCTTACCTACATACTACTCATATGTAAGACAATCCAAAAACATCCAGTAGATACTCACATTCACTCACACAAGACACTGAAGCTAAAAATATAGTTACCTCACGCGAATAGTCTACTAGCAAAAGTCTATAGATTACGCAGTTCCGCAATTCCGTGCTAAGATACACCGCACAATAGTCACCGTTACGTCAACTATTATACCCCGGCAAAGTATTCAGTAACTCACGATAGTTAAGAAATAACCTAGTGATGATTAATTACCCTCATATAGCTATATAATAATAAATGATATAATAATATATATATATAATAAATAGAGATGGTGCTTTATTGTGAGATATATAATATTATACATATATAGATTTAAATATATATTAGTATATTGAAGATGTTATATAATTAATATATATATATAATAGAAATTATAATATAAAAATAATTAACTAAAATTTACAATAGCTTTTTGTAGAAAAAATCCTTAATTCCCTTTTACTTATACAATTTTTATTTAATGAATTTATAAATTAATATATATATAATATTAAATATATAAATATATTAATATAAAATATTAATATAGAAATATATATATTAATTAGTATAATTAGAGAAAATTAATATAATATATTTATATGATATAATAATATATTATATATTATTAAAATATAATATATATATATATTAATAGAACATATATGGTAGATGTTGTACTATTACTTTCAAATAAAATATTATAAAATGTGAATGAAATAATTATTTTATAGAAATAGAATTATTATTATATTATATATTTACTTAATATATTTATAATTTGAGTTATGTTTAAATTTTTATATTATATTTATTTTAAGTAAAATAATAATTAAATATTTTATTATTATTATTTCACAAAAAAGTCACAGATTATATAAAATATTTACCTTTATTATATTAAATAGGTTTAAAATTAAAATATTAAGGATATTATGCAAATAATACCTTTATGAAATGTATCATATTATATATGATTGGTATATATTAATTTATTATTGTTAAGAAATGGTTATAATGAGTGAGTATGTTGTAATTATTATTGGAAAGTTTTAATTATTATAAAAATTAAGTCTTATTAAGGTACAACCAATAAATTTGGATGACTTTATCAGACTGAATTCATATTCAATTCAACCGGAATATATATATCAGAAAATATACACTCCATATTTTTCTATATTATTTATGTATTCTAATATTTGTATATATGCTCCCTAATAATATTTAGTATAAAAATTACTCTTATTCTCTCAGTAACGGAATGTAGTGTTCACAGCCTTATATTTCCCTTTACACATTAAATTTTTTATCAAGGAAAAGCATAGTGGTATAGTAAATACAGAGGTGACTACTAATTGCAGCACAATTGTTGTGTTCCTTTAGAAACACTCCCAATGAGGAAATTTGAATTAAGTTAGTATATAGATGGGTGGTAAAATTATAATTATATTATAAACGCTAACTTTGGTATTTCTAAGAATTTGAGCTTTAATGGAGAGTTCCTACTAAGACCACTCAATTTTAATATCAATTGCAAATCCATCAGTGTAATAGTTATTAGCAACTTATCTTGCAAGTGACCTCTAATCACAAGAACACCTCCTTTCACTTGAACTAATATAAATAATGTGATTCACAAGAGGTAAAATAAGGGCCAAAAAGTATTTCACACTTAAAATTTGCTAATAGATAGAGATACCGTAATGGGAAAAGCCTAACATTAAATAAAAGAGATAGAATAAATAATAATAAATAATAAGATATATAATAATAATCAATTGAATATATAGATAAGATAATAATAATATCTAATATAATAAATAATTATAATAATAATAATAAATAATTAATAAGTGATAATAACAATAATAAAGTGAAATGTGAATCAATATAAAATATAATATAATATAATTAATAATTAAATACAATTACATATTAAAATATAATAGTGAATAAAAAATCTATGTATATATTAAATATTATAATTATATATATAATATTAAACTGAAATTAAATATTATAATATAATAAATATATGTATATATTCATATTAAGTATATTAAATATAATATATATAAAGTAAATAATATAATATTAATATACATATCTTTGATTTCGTAATATTATTGATATATATGCTTTTCTCAATGAAAGCTACTAATTTATATCACCTTTTTTTAGATAAGTAGGAATAATATAATAAATATATATTATAACAAGAGATGAGTTAGCAGAATAAATATCGCAAGATATCTAATTGTACCGTGATAAGAATAATTTAAGAAAATAAACGTGGATATACTTGTTATCGGGCGACTATATACTTTTATTGATACCAGGTTATATGAATAAATCGTATAAAATCGAATACCAACAACTTTTTGCTTATATGGTAATAAAGTTTACGAATTGTATCATAGGTGATCTAGTAATAAATAACCACTTGTTTTTTTGTGATATCAGATATCCGAAAAATTCATATTAATATAAGGTATAAACTGTTTAATTAATACTGCCGTACATTTAATTTTTGAGAATATATGATTTGTAAATAATAGTTAAATATTAATATACTAATAAATATATATTATAAATATATAAAGTATTATATTATGATATAAGATATATATAAAATTAAATATATTATATATATATTAATATAATACGTATTTAATAATGATTATAATATAATAAATAAATATAATATATTATTATATAATAGTTGAAAGTAGATTATTATTTTATCTAATACTACGTAATATATTCATTAATTTTGATTTTATTGGCTTGTATATTTATTTATAGAATATACCTTTGATAAGGGCGGTTACAGTATAAAGTAATTATATATAACCCTCACGAACCGTACATACCCGATGATAATATAATATATCACTATAAATAGCGGGATTAATATTATAGTTATAATATATGATAGGATATATAGTATAGATATATATATATATATAGTAATATAAGAAGATGATATAGTTATAACCATATCAGATTTCTCAGTAAACCCTCATTACACTACGCACCCTCACTAGGAAGGTGCATATATATATATTCTGAATATATCGATATAATAAATTAATATCTATATATATACTCACCCTATGTCGTTACCCTCTATACGAAGGCCGAGATGGAGACCTATCACGTACTACTCACCGTTGCACCGAGTAATCTTATTTTCATTATTATTATCACACTCTAAATATACACTTTTGAAGTAGTAATAAGTATAAGGTGCGTTCATATATGTAGCTGCACGTAATCTCTCCTATATTTTTATACATATTAAGTAGTATTCATGTGTTATTAGAATATAAAATTACATAATTAAATATATTAATATTTTTTACTAGTATATGATACTATTAAATATTATAATAATAATTTCTAATAATCAAATATTTATAGTTATTTAAACATAATTTCTGGTAATAGTCTATATATATATTATTTACTAAATAAATATAGTCAAGTATTCTTCCTAGGGCGATTCTTCTGATCACACACCTCATTCTCGAAACCGCTATTTAATTATAATATATCTTATACTTTGTTTTTTAATTAATATATATATTATAGAATATATAAATCATCTCTGATATATTCAAAGTTTTATTGTAAAAGAACATGGAGAATAAAAAGGGAACATGAACCTTTCACAAATAGTTTCTCAGTATAATAAACAATATAGTATTTTAATATATAAATTATATATATATATATAGGTTATTTTATAAACAAAGTTAATATTTATTTAATGTTAATATAGTATAGTATTAGTATTATTATAATATTTTATGTGTTTTCAAACTTAGATATACCAAGTATAGATTTAAAGTCAGCTCGAATAAAGAGATGGCTAACTCTGAGAGTTCTACCTTCTCGATGCCATCTTCATCTCACTCCAATCATTGTGAGAGACTAACGATCCATAAGAAAGTGAGACGAATTATGTCGCACTCGTACGTCTGTCGCTCACACATGAGTGTGTATAGGGTCTACAGTGAAACCCTCGTACTTTTTGCTGTATTTGCTGACCGTGGTAGCGCAACAGTATAAGATGTCGCTGTGGTAGAAAGGGGCGATGTTCCTTCCTAACCCCTCCCTAGAGGTAAGAAACGGTATAAACTATCACCCACGTCTCTCACTGATACCCTCCTATCGTGCGACTCGAAACCCCTAACTAGTAAACTCGACAGAGTATATATAAGTATATATTATATAGATGAATGGAGTTATGAGTTAAGATTATATTAATATATACGTAAATATATATAATATATAATTGAAATGAGTAAATAAAGGTATAGTGATATATAATAGTATGATCAAACTATCACTATATACCTCTCTCTCTATTATATGTAAAACATATGTAATAGGTATATTATATATAATAATTAGTTATATTCATGTGGAATAAGATATATATATAGTTATAATATTATATATAATATATTATAATATAAATATATGTATATATGTAATAAGAGTATGTAAGTAGTGATATAATATAATAGATATGAGTGAATAAATTAGTATGATATAATTAAGTATATATGATGAATGTTGATATTAAGTATATCTATTTATATATTTAACAGTCTTCTATTATTACATCGATATATGTGAGTAGGTATTAAAAGGTTAATTATAATATGATTATATTAAATATATAATATATATATATATATATATATCGATTATAAGAAAATATAAGTTAATGAGTAATGTATTAGTATAGTAATTATATATAATCAACTATATATTTGGAAGCGACGATATACTCACTAAATAGTAATACCGTGATATAGTAAGATAATATACTAGAGGTATTATAATATATAGGGTAAAAGTGAATAATAAATAAGGTTGAGTAGATAATAAGAATGTAACTATTATATAATATATATATAATAGTTATTATAATATATATAGATGATATATATATAAACATGCTTTATATGGGCCTTTACTTATTTAATCATATTTCACATTTAAAGATAAAAATATGAAGAATATGACGTATAATATATATGTATAATGTGATTTAATACTATTATGTCTGTAAAGTGTGATTACTTCTCACGTATCTTTATGTATTATCTCGAAGTAATTTACTTCATTTTGTGTATATTATGAGTGTATAAAAAATATATTTAGAATTAATATAAGTTAATAATAGTAATTTTAATAAAAATTATTTAAGAAATATTCGAAACTTAGGATATAGTAGATAGCAATGTCCGGGGTAAGTGCTATTTCCGTCACTGAAAGTTATCACCATATAGAGTTGCTAGTTTATATTAAGTGATATACAAGAGTATAATATATATAAGAGATTAGGGAGTGCAGAGTACGTGACTGTAAAACCACATTATATAGTAAATGTATATTATAATAAAAAGGAAAAAACAAAGTATTGAGATACATTTTATATAACAAATAGTAAAAAAGTAGTAATTCGCATAAAAACAAGATATATATAATATAAGCTAAAAATAGAAATAACATTAATGAGCATAACAGCGAGGGTTGTTAAAAAGCGTACAAAATATATTGACACAATGGACCTCACTCAAACATCAAGAGGGTTACATAACCTTTATATAGTAATAGTTATAATAATTAAGTGTTAATATAATATGACATATATCACTAATATAGTCTCTATAAATAATTTAAAAATTCACTTCTATAATATCTAGTAATCTCACGATAAGGTATCTACAAGAAACGATAGTATATATATATTATGATAATAAGTAGTGTGATATAAATGATCTTATATTATAGATGATATTATATATACTATAATATATATAATTAATATATATAGTGATGTATATAAATTATATATATAGCAAGGAGTGTAATATGAATATAATCCCGAATACCCCATATACTATAATATATAATCACTCAAATAAGTGAAAAACGGTATATATGTATATATAGATGAGTTGATTAATATATAATTAATGTGACCTACAAGGATATTTAAGTATCAATATATATATTGTATAACCACCCATAATCCTATTTAATTCAGATTAAATATATATATATTAATATATATAGTATATATTAGTATATAGTTTACAAATTAATGTGCCGTGATTTATTACCTAGTGATTTTTATCTACATAGACTCGTCAGTGTTTTTTATAATTAATTATTTTATGTTTTTATATTTAATATATTGACTGAGTACTATATATATGATTGGTCGTGATAAGTATGGAATTTCATAGTATGAGATTCGACAAGGCTGTTAGACCTTGCACACAGATGATTATGCACTCTCAGAAATGGAAGTATTACGTATATATTATATTTAAAAGTTTGAGATTGAGTAGTTATAAAAATATAAAATTTTTAGTATTATTGAGAAAAGAAGGGTGATAATATATATCTACATAATATATATATCACTCCCTTAATATTAAATAAAACTCACCTATAAAGAAGTAGTAGGTATAGTAGTGTTCAAGAAATCAGATGAGAATAAGCATAGTACAAATCTATACTGAAGAGATATATAATACGAGGGGGTAGATGTAGAATGAGAGACAGCTCTTTAACTAGATAGTGATGAAACTATTATTGTAGTGATGAGAAATCAGTCAGTTAATATAGCTTTATTTACTAATGTTAACTCATACTGGAGCTTCAAACACATTGAATAATGCCAGAGTATATATATATTAATATTAGTAAGCTAATGGCAGTAAAGAAGTTAGAAAGTGGATATATAGTTAAATACCCTAGACCCTAAATCGAATTAGGGTGTAATAAATAAGGGTATAGCCGGCAATGCGAATAATACTACGTATACAATATTATAAATTCATATTGAGTTACTCCATCCAAATCTAGAGTATATATAGTACAGTATGTGCAAAAGGTTAACATAGGTATGACATATGAATATAAAGTAATAGATATGAATATTAGTGAACATATATCAAGGTAATAAAATGCCTATAAGACACCAATAAGAATATATATATAATATATAAATATAAATAGCTATTTGTTAGTCTATATAGATTTAGAAAAAAATAATATAAGACAAAGTATAGAATATTATATAAATAGACTTAATAGATAGATAGGTTTAGTTGGTAATAAAGAATAAGAGTAGAAGAAATTAAGGGGGGACTGACTCACGGAAGTACTAATCAGGGCTCAAGATCGTTATGAAGTATATAATTATTATTATTGTGAACTCATGAAATATATATAGTAGTGTATTGTTAAGAATTACGAGTTATTCCTTAAAACTATTACACTAATATACTTTTTATATATATCATATTTATTAATGATATTTCTAGTATTTATGAAATATGAGTATTTGAATAGTTTGGTTCCTTGGCTTTGTAGTACTACGAGTTATATTAATTAAGTTATATGTTATATAAATGAAGTAAACTCATCGACCACTCCAAATACTATTAATCATAACCATATAAGTATACCTCTCTCTCACTTAAAATATAGAAACAAGTGGTGAGTGTGTATTTACACTACAGCTCAGAGATATTTAATAGTTGATATACTTACCCTCGGATATATGTAAGTGGGATTAGGAGGGAAAAGGTGAATAAAAGTTATTAGTACACTTAACTACTCTTCACCATCCACTAAACCATTTATTAAATCTAATGATATGTAATTATATTATAATAATTATGAATTATATAGTGATAGATATATACCGTAAGTGAGTATAGATAATCCTTGCACTTATACGTAACATGTTCAACAATAGAAATTAACTTTTCATTGTTATAATATGGTATTTCATATACTAATATACTAATTAATATATTTTATAGTTATTGATGATATTCTTTCCTATACAACCAATCTATATTAATCAGACAGTGGAACTCTATAATTACCTGAAAATATATAGACTTATAAAAATGCAAATGCTATCTTATTATATTGGTTTCTATTACATTCATCGAAGTAGCATTGTCCTCATGAGGCAGAACGCCACTCTCTTAGAAGCAATATATATAGTATCTAATCCCATAAAGTTTACTCTACTATAGTAAATCGTATATTGTTATAGTTATTAATAATATTATACCTCATAATAATTTATTTAGTATAATAAATATATTATATAAACATGAGATAAATATAATTCAATGCATACCAATAAGCTCTACAAATAACTGATCACAGATAACATATGTTTAACGTATATAGAATATTATATGTCCCTAACACTATAAATAGTAATTCATTAATATTATAGGCTATAATAAACTTATATATGTACAATTGGAATTTACTGGTAAATTAATGGGTTCCCATTTGAATTTACATTAATTAAATATAATCTCTGAATAAATATTAGTTATAGGTAATTTATAATTATTACAAATCTCAAAAAAAAAAACTATACATATAATTATATAAATAATAATAAAAATATATAATAAAATTAATAGCCTCAATTAATAAATAATTTTAAAAACCTGGATCAGTATTAATAATGCATTATAACCCATCATAAATATAATTTAGTAGCAATAGGTAATAATTATAAATAATACCAAAAGAATATTACCAATATATATATATATGCTGACAGAATGGCACGGAAAAAATCAATTAGATTTATTACAATTGAAAATTTTTTCACTGATATATTTGCTTCCAAAAAATTAACATGTTTTTTGCATTTTTGTATTTTTTGCTTTTTTATTAATTATATATATTTTAATTTCTTTTGATCATATTTATAAGTTGATTAGAACTTCTACATTAAGAAAATAAAAAAGTAAGTAAATAATTAATTGAAACATAATAAAATATACATAGCAAGGGCTTTACTCTGTTACTAAACATTTCTTACAACTAGGAAATAAAATAAGTTCAACTAGAAAAGATCAACATATACTACCTCATCAACATATATGTTTCTTTTATAAATTATCTGATTGCTAAATTAATCAATAAATCAATATTACAAATAACACTTACTTATTACTGTTGCATCTTCATTTTGTCATAGTAAATAATACTTCAAGGGTGCATTCAATAAATTATTTTTAAGATTATTGAACTTAAAAGTACAAGGGTACCGTATGGGTATAAAAATAATATATTATAATCAAATAAAAATTTAAATATAAAAAAAAGTTTGTATACAAACCAATTATATTTCGCGTGACGTCCCATAAATGCTCAAAATACAATATAAGTTCTGTATATATAAAATCGAAAAAATATAAAATATCAGACACATTCATATTGGTCTCAAAATCCAAAATAAACATCGCGCCATGCCCAAGAGAATAAAACTCAAAATATTAAAAATCAGCAATATTTAAAATCCTATTTTATTTTATATAATACTATTAAATTATTAAAAGGCTATATGACTTCCCTCTATATAGTATCAAATTACGGACCCTTTCAGTATAGTATAGTCACCTCACAGTTATTCTTTATTTATTATATATATACCTTATCTAAAAAATTATTATAATATAAATAATAAAATATTATAAAATATAAATAAGTAATATAAAATTTATATTTACATTAATTTATTATATAATTTCAAAAATCTTTACCTTAATAAGAGAGTAACAATTTCTAAATTATCATAAGTATTCAATTTAGGAAAGTTACAGGGATTTATATATGTACTCTGAGTCGAACATAAAAAAACTATATCAAGTCAGGTAAAAGTAGAATGTTATTATGTGTTTTTTAGATAACATGTATTTTCGTGCTCGAAATAACTTTATTATATATTTTTATATTTATGTCTTCAAATGTAACGATGTACCGTATTGTATACAACAGATATCTCTTGTAGGATACCGTCCCGATTTGAATAGTCGTTTAGTTGTATCTCTTTTGTTTATTGCCCAAACGTTAATTGTTGTTGTTCAAATTATGTAATTCGAAGTGAGGTATTTTATGCAAAGATTCCTCGTATGGGGATAGCCAACCCCGAGGATATTTTAACATTAGTTATCTAAAGGGTTCAATGTTTTCCTGTCACCGTGTTTATTCGCCCAAGCCATATTTTCATTGTACCGTGGATCCCTCACCTTTCTCACTCTCTCCTTCGTATATTTGTACATATACTATATATATATTTAATATATTTATACTAGTACTTTATATTATCAATTAGGTGAAATTGGTAAATTATGATGTGATATTTGTAGTATATGTGTAGTAGTAATATACAAAATATACTATATTATATTACTTATATATGTGTTAATCTCAATAAGATAAATATTGTCCGAAGACTAAAACTGAATTCAATCCGAAAACAAAAAATCCAATCCAAGAATAAAAACCTAAAAGAAGTACCATAAGTTAACCATTAATTTATTTTATTATCACATTCTTTATTTATTTGATATGTAAATATATATCAAAAGAGAATTTGATCTCATTGAATTAATTTAAGTACTCACCCCTGTCGTTTGAAAGGGGATTTTTTTATATTATGGGTATTGATCTTCTTTTCCTTTCAGAAGGTTGAAGATACGATAATATGTTACGAATTTATGAGCAGACAGTAAAATGTATGAGGTTGATATATTTCCTTGATTAAATTATCATTCATTTTACTTATTTTTAAGTTATTATTTTATAAGAAGTGTTTACCCAGTTTTACCACGAATATCGTGCATAAACGAACGCGATTTTTCATAAAAGTCACTTTTGTTTACAAACAATTGGAATCCGCTCTTGTGATGGAGCACGTGGTTTTGAAATAAATAGAAATAAAAAATAACAAATGGTTCATATTACAAATAAACTGATCAACTATTGTGATGGAGTAGTTTATCCATTAGGAAGAAATTAGATTTAAAGCTAATTTTATTAAATGAAACATTCATCAATTCAAACGGACCTAAAACGCCGCCATCTTGTTTGTTTACATTTTTTCGTAAGAACTTGCTAAATTCGGCAAGCATGGGAAATAGCAACCTAACAGAATTAAGGAAATTCCTTACGTTTGATGAGCATTTTTCACGATTTTGCGATAGAGATACGACAAGCGAGGCATAGGCTGGGCATTTCTTGCGTTTAGTAGCTTTTGTGCAAGCTGAGCGGCTTTATTAACATGATGTTTACACGAGACTGAGAGGTATGTAAGGCCTCAGATATATATATATATATATATATATATATATATATATATATATATATATATATATATATATACATATATATATATATATATATATATATATATAAATAAATAAATATATATATATATATATATATATATATATATATATATATATATATATATATATATATATATATATATATATATATATATATATATATATATATATATATATATATATATGCATATGTGTAAATAATTGAGAAAGTAAATTATTTGTAATGTGGAGTATAAAATTAATTGTAGATATCATTAATAATAATAATGAAAATAATATAAAATAATGTATTGTTAATGTAATCTTATATCTAATAATATTATTAGTAATATTAATAATAATAATCATAATAATAATAATAAGATTATTAATAATATATTAATAAGAATAATAAAAATAATAATAGTAATGAAAAACAAAAATAAGTAAAATAAATAAATAATAATAAATAATAAATAAAAATAAAAAAATTAATATTATTAATAATATTAATAATAATAATAATATTAATATTAATAATAATAATAATAATAATGTATTATTAATAATAATAATTTAATGACAGTAATAATAATAATAATAATGTGTAATAATAATAATAATATTATTAAAATATGTGTAAAATAATAAATAATAATAATAACATTAATTTAATATTAATATTAATATTAATAATAATATTATTATTATAAGTTAATAATATATTAATAATATTAAATATTAATAATAATAATAATATTATTAATAATAATAATAATAATAATAATAATATAATAATAATAATAATATAATAATAATAATATACAGATTAATAATACTAATAATAATAAATAAATAAATATTAAAAATAAATATATATAATAATATATTACTACTACTACTACTACTACTACTACTACTACTACTATTAATAATAATAATAATAATAATATAATAATAATAATAATAATAATAATAATAATAATATTAATAATAATAATAATAATAATAATAAAATATAATAATAAAAAATAAATATTTATAAATGGTCAGATTAAAAATTAGAATGATATGTTAAAACATTATTCATATTAATTACGTCATTAATATTAATAATAATAATAATAATATGTATAATATAATATTAATAATAATAAAAATAAAAAAAGACCAGTAATAATAATAATAATATTATTAATACTATTAATAATAATATTATTAATAATATTATTAATAATTTTAATAAATTCATCCATATAAATAATAAATAATTATATAAAAACTAAATGTCTATAACAATACAATCTTAACCTTAATATATAATAATAATATGTATGTATATATATCAATAAACATGAAACTAATGAAGCAATAATATCTTATGAAACGTAATATATGAGCATGTGTATTATACTTATAATAATAATAATAATAATATAATGTAATATATATATATATATATAATATGTATGTGCATATTATCATATACATGTGTATGTGTCATATTCATAGCAGTATCCCTTCCAGTATAGAGGCATAAATATATATCAATAACCTTCATATATATTATGTATATTAATATTCCTTATTTATTATTCTATTCTATGTATTGTAACAATATTATTGTGATGTATATGTGTGCTTACCTTCTCAATCAACTAATCAATGAATGTTGTAGTATATATCTTATATGTTATTACCTAATATGTATATCTTTAATACCTTAATAATATTATTACAATAATAATAATTATTCATGTCTTAATAATATTATTATAATATGTATATATTATAACCTATTATTATATATTCTTATTTAATATTATTACCTAATCTTCTAATGTGTTTATATGTAATACTAATGTAATAACGATAATAATATATTTTTATGATGTATTATATTTTTAATAATATATTCTAATAATATTATGTGGAACGTAGAATATTGGATTACTATTCTACTAATAATAATAATAATATCTTTATAATATTAAAACTGTTATGAAGAATATGAAGTATCAATAACAATATGATGATAATAATAGGGTACATGAGATTGGTAACCACTATATTTCGGTGCTGGTTAAATGTACGCCATTAGCAGATATTCACCATTAATGTGATATTTATTATTTATTCATATTCTTTTAAACAACATTTTAGCTAGTAATGTATTATTAATATTATTCTATTATTTATATTATTATTTTATTCTTAATATTAATATTAATAATAATATATTCTTTATATATTATTATTATATTATATTATGTGGGAGGTAGAGATAGAAATTTATTATGTATCCATTCATGTATCTATTACTGTATATATAATAATAATAATAATAATAATAATAATAATAATAATAATGGTTTTAATAATAAAAGATTATTAATATTAATGATAATGTATAATAAGAATCAAGAGAAAAGAAAGAAGAAGAGAAAAAATAAATATATTAATACATATGTAATAATATCTATGTATGTGTATGTGTAATAATATCATGTATTAGCCATGTCAATAATAATGTGTATTAATAATATTATATATTAGCCAAAAAGTAAATATGTCAATAACTTATTTGTGTGTATGTATATGTATGACAATAAGCCATGAAACTTCTTACCATTATAATAATGACAATATCTACAATAATATAATATTAATAATATTATAATATTATATTATATATATGTAATATGTATATATAATAATAATATTAATATAATAATAATAATAATAATAATATTATGTCAAATCTTATGTAATCTGTAATAATATCTCTCTCTCTCTCTCTCTCTCTCTCTCTACATGCTTTCTACTGGTACACCTTTGTATTTTATTTATATCAAACACATATTTTTGTACTTGTGATAAACCTTTCTGTGTTAACTTTAAGAAACTGTATACTATTAGTCTATTAATTACTACATAATTAGTGAAAGCAAACTTATTTGGTTTGAGTTTGATCGTTAGTCAAATCTGTTTTGTTTAAGAAAGACGACGAAAAGGTGAAAAGTTCTGTGGTAAATACCCGGCCCGGGTATTGTGAACTTAAAAATTAGGAGTTCCGGCCAGACTTGGTTTCAGTACATCCTTTATATATGTATATATATATATATATATATATATATGTATATATATATATAGTAGTAATATGTGTAATAATAATAATATATCATATATATATAATAATAATAATAATATTAATATGTAATAATAATATATATATATATATATTTTTAATAATAATAATAATAATAATATATATAATAATATGTATAATATATGTATATATATAATAATAATAATAATAATAATAATAATAATAACAATAATAATAATAATAATAATAATATGTATATGTATATATATATATATAATCTAATATGTACCATATATGGTTGGATGGGTGTGGGCACGCCTGCATTTCTGGATCAGGTTGCAGTTGTTGGGGAGTCCTGTTGGTGATTTACTCGTTGATGTTGTGTGTGGGTTAGTCTTACAGTGGTTGACCTTTGGAGTTCATAAATATAATATATATAATATGTAATATATAATATATAACAATAACCAACAACAACAACAACAACAATAACATAATATATATATATAACATATATATATATATATATATATATCTTTATATCTCTTCTCTCTATTCTTTCGTCTCCTTTACTTTCACTATAGATCATTGATTGTGTCAGTGTATGGTGCGTAGCATGCATGGAAATAAGTTAGTTAAGTAGAAGAGCATGACATAAATTGAAAGGAAAGCCCACTCCTACCATCCCCTCTATACCCTAGAGTGAGAGTTCATTGCAGTCAAAAAGATGCTCCCGGGGCAGGCCCACAACCTCTTCATAAAACCCATAAAACCCTGCCATGCACTCCTATTATGCACCATTCTACCTGCCTCTGCCAAACTAACATTCCTTCCTTTCAGACATTCCTTTACTGACTCAATCCAATTTTTCTTTGGTCCTAGCTGGTCAATTTCCAGCACACTCACTACTATACATTTGTTTAACCAACTGACTATCATTAATTCTTTCCATATGACCAAACCATCTTAATAGACTTAAGTTTATTCTCTTATTTACGCTTTTCTTCACACAATACTAGGGATGTACTCGAACCTTGATTTTTTAAAAATTCCGGTTCTGGCCAGTTCAGTATTTACCGGAACTTTCCACTTTTTCAAATGTCTTTCTTAAAAAAATTCAGTAATTGATTTGTCATTTACTCAGTTATGATTATACATAAAAATTAATATAGAAAATTGATATATGTGAACAAATATCACGATAAAATGACAAAATCTCGACTCTATACTTTCCCAGGCTTTAAATATGAAACAATATTTTCAAACTTAAACCGGTAGCTTTAATACTCTAGAGTCTAGACCAGAGGTCCCCCGAACTTTGTTGTCTCGTGGACCACTTGCCATGTTTTTCGGTTTTGGGTAGACCCCCTGCTTACCTGATTTTGATTTTTTGCTAAAACTTAAATATATATATATATATATATATATATATATATATATATATATATATATATATATATATATATAT
>JABUQX010052538.1:0-28924 GCA_015478945.1 Trachelipus rathkii | reverse complement strand
ATAATATATATATCGAATTTTATTCAAAAACATTTTAACATTTAACTATAACCTTATTATAAAGCGTAAATTAATCAGTAAATTTCATAGAGATTTGTGTTACCTACACTATTAGGGATTATTAGTATGCTTTTGTTTTTACATGCTTTACTGCTTTATAACATATCATGTTTTAAATTATTACTATAGCTTTATATTCATCATTAATGATTTATAAATATACTGCTTTAACCATCATAAATAATTTATTAACATTACATAATTACCATTATAACAGTAATTAATCAGCTAAAATCAATATCAATAGAGGTTATGTTATTCATAGCAACAGTGGGATTAGTATGCTTTTTATTTTATATATACTGTTTTTAATATCTTAATTAGACTTATTTAATTTCTATATATGATTTAACTAGTTTTTAAATCTTCAATTTTTTTTATTTTACGAATATGGTACTCCCATTATTCCTGTAAAGGTCATCGAAACTACGACTTTAAGATCAATTATATTTAGATGGCTTGTTACATAGTCACAAGGGGATTTTTATAGTATGCTTTTTGTTTTACTGTTTTACTGCTTTATACTCATATGTTTTTACTGCTTTAACTGCATGTTTTATTGCTTATTTCTCATATGTATTTTTCATGCTTATTAATTCATCCATATATTTATTATTATTATACCATTTATTGTTTTCTTTATTATAATATTTATTTTTATATATTGTATAATTATGTTAATACTTATTTTTTTTTTTATTCTTTTTATTTTAATTGTTATTTATTTTACTTTTATTTATTATGTTATTAAATTATTATTAAAATTTATTAATATATTTATCAATTAATTGTAATCTTACTGTTATTACTACTTCGAGGCTTAATTGTATTTTATTTATTATATATATATAAGACACACATTATACACTTACACAATAATATAATCACAACTTCACACGACATCTTGCAACAACACATCTATTTATTTTATTACAAACACAAACACATTTTTTTTATAAAACAAACAAAAACAACACAAATTCAGATAAGAACTTATCAATTAGCCATATTTTTATATTAATGACAACTTAATAGTATTTTTAGCATTTCTATTTATTATAATTTGAATTCTTATTTTCCAAAATTTTACCTCTTCTCCCATTATGGTTTTTATTTAAGATATCATGGTAAAGCTGAACTGGACTAAGAGACATCGATTATCCCGGTAAGGTGGGTTAAGTAATTAAGTAAGAAACTTTGCAAAAAATTATAACTTGAAATATATTATTCTTAATGCATGTAAAATTATGTATTATAAAGATTTTTAATTTAACAAATATTCATTTGGTATATACTTGTATCTACCTGGCTTATATATCAAATATACTAAAATTATTTTCAAAGTTTCTTAAAACTTCTATAATACATCAATCATTATCTTTAGTTCTGTTTTGAATTCTATAAGAGTATTTATTATATATATCTCAAACTTAAGTTAAATACAATAACATTGGTCTATTAATAGTTTATTATAAAATATTATAGAATTTCTAATATACTATTAGATAAATTTGTATTCACATATAACTATTACTCAAAAATTTAATTAAAATAGAATATACTATACCTTAAAAAACGGAAGGTAATTCCAATCAATCCTTGGCCCTAAAAATAAATGCAATTTTAGAAAACAGTAAAGTTATCATTGTTTAGTTTGTCAAAGTCCGCAATAACTGCACCGGACATTCTACTATTCAAAAGTCTATTGCCTATATCACGTATTTTATGTTCTATTGACTTTACATTTGCTTTTATACTTATCATCTTTAGCCTCATGTATTTATTCAGTTAATATATCAATATATCTACAAATAATTTAATAAGTTCTTCCTCTGCTTACACATAAAACATTAGTATTTTATATTAAATATCATTTTTCTATATGTTATATTTATTTATTTTTAAAATAAATAACATTTATAATATTAATCACTTACATTTATATATATTATTTCGCAGTAGTCGAGGTGTCTTCCACACTAACAAAATTAATTGGTGGTCCACATAAGTTTTTTAAATAACCTCGGATTTTCTTTTATTTATTAATTACGCAAATGATAAGAAAATTTAATCTATGGATCCAATATGCACCCATTGGGCAAAATACACGTAGAAACAGCAACGGGGACAGCGCTACAGCACTCGCCGTTGATTTACACGACTCACTGAACAAAGACACTCTTTTTTTCTTAAAAGGACTCTGTCGGTGTGGGATATATAATCTACTTCCTTATTTGGGAGTTAAATGGTTGTTTGCTTTAGGTATTTTTGGAGAAGTAAACATCACTTGGTTTATTTTGTTGATCACAGGGAGGCGGATACTTAGGCCTTTAAATTTATCCAGGTTCAAATACTACTAATTTTGGATAACCTTGTTACGCTTATTTTGTTCTGTTATAAGAAGCTTAGATTGGCCAATAATTTATTTGACATAAACATAATGGTCTTAAAGTGTGATGCCTACTTGGTAATACGATAGATGTTAACCTTTATATCGGTATCGCATGAGGCATGTGAATTTTTAGATGTCTTTGAATATAAAAGTCAAGATGTGTAAGGTTTCAGTCATACGACACAAGAAATCAATTGTTTAGATATTCTAAGCATTATTATTTTTATTAAAGTTCCTTTCAACTGAATCTAGTGTTGACTTGCGATCGGTAAGATCCTTAATAGGTCAGAAGAAGAGCAGACGTGTTGTATCTTTCTTAGTGAAGAGGTGATAAGGCGGGTAGAATTAATAATCTTTATCATGCTAAGTATTGGGTGTAATCTCGTATGTGATTGGTTGCGAGATAGAGGAACTACTTATGGTGTTGTTAATCACGGTGTGTGTGTGTTTGGTATAAGAGATGATTGTATAAACACAGTGTTTTTTATCCCATATTTCGCTTGCTAAGACCTTAAACTGTGAGATTGTGGATATAGACAATTATATCTTTTGAATGAGATTGTAGACTGCCTCGAAGTGTTTTATTACCAATACTTCGAATATTAAAGGTCATACTGCGATTTTTTGCGACGGTGGTTTAATGTTACCGGTTGCTTAATTCATTCAAGTTCCGATTATTGTCAATAATGTAATATTAGGTGTTCTTTCATGATCTTATTCATTCGTATAAGTCGTTATTATATCTTTAACTTAGTATTTACACCGTTATGAAATATCTTATCATTATTGGCGATGGACTGTATAGGACACCCAACAAGACATTGTCCGTGGGAAATCAAAGATTTGCTTCGAGGTATTAGTAGGGATTATTCTTCATCTACTTTATGATATATAAAGACTTTTATATATAGATGTATACCGTAGTGGATTTTAGCAATATATATGGTTAACAAGTCGTTAAGAAATAGACTTGACGTAAACTATAGAGTTCTCACCAATGTTGATAATTAAGGGCGGGATGGTGGTGCAGGATGGTGGTTAGTTTATAACACATAGCGATTTACTGATATTTTTTCTGAGGAGTTCTCAGAATATCTTTACGCCACCATCAGGATAATGGGTATTAATACTCGAGATATTTTAAAGAACTTATTTTATGTTATTCGATGATAATTTTGTATTTTTTTTTGTTATTTGGTAAATCTTGTTATGTTTGAAAGATATGATGTTATACACCACTGCTGAAGATACGTGTGGTAGATAATAATATTGAAGTGATTGCTCAAAACAATTGGTGGTTAGCATTAATATTCTTTGGGTCAGTATGACAGCGTTTTAAAGATCGGATCGTAATAACAGCTATAAATCAGTTTTATGGAGGCTTAACATGTTCAGAAGAATACTTCAGACTGATGATAAATCAACTTTGACACTTTGAGCATTTGTTATAAAGATCAGCTATACTAGATATCATAATGTTTGATTTGAAGTTTATGTGTAAGTTATGGTAGTAGAAATAATGAAACAGTACAGTAGTTCTTGTATAATGACATCATTTGGATTGCTAGCAATTTCTAGTGCTAGCGTCTAGAGCGTTGAAAATATCAGTAACTGTGAAATGGGGGTATAGGGTAAGCTGTGGACTGGTTATGTTAATATACTCTTAGTCAGTTATGTTTGTGAAGCTTATTGAAAGTAATGAAACATTAGGTTTATTGGGTTATAAGTACGTAACCGTTTAAGTCATAAATAGACATGTCTTTATTTGATGGCTCTTTTAATGATAACCATAGTGAAAACTAGGTCTAACGTGAATAAAACACTTGTTAAAGATAACATCTGATCGATGATTGTCATATGAGGTTAAAATACGGAGGGACTTCCTAAGATTGTTATAGACGATAATTACAGGAAAGTTAGATAGGTTTATCATGTTTTTGATCTATTCATTAGTAAAACTAATTGGCAAAGGTAATAAGTAATATGTTGAGGAAGCCATGGTGGATTTCAAGCTCAACAGATGATAAATTCTTTAGCTAAGTTTTGTGTGATTCTGATGATACTGGTAGCGATGACAATCTTTTCTTATATACGTATTGGGTGATTGGCTAATCGTTATAAAGGGTTATTTATAATAGCTGGAAACAAGGAGATAGCAGAGAGCTATCTTATGCATACGGATATATGATCGTATGATAGAATGATGGGGATTAAAACTTTATGCGATAAGCATATTGTATAGAATGGGTTGAATTATTAAATTATTTGAATCAGATCAGAACAATTTATTGACTTTAAATATTTGGGGAATCATGGAATGTTGGATAAGTGTTATATGTAAAGCGGTATATCTTGGGTTTATATTTTTATGGATTGGGTGTACACTAGTAATGTAATCTCATTAACTTTTATATATGGGGATGTTGTAAACTCTAAATACCTCTAATTATTTTTAGTTAAATGGGAGTATAGGTTTATTTTCTAGCAGTGTTGAACGAATAATTACTCACTCCATCATCTCTAGTTAGTTGTGTGATATCTTTACATAGAGGAGTTTCGTTTATTGCCACGATGTTGTCATTTATTATATTTATAATTGTAAGAGAATGGCATCAATTATCAATTGTTTATTATTTATATACCCTGCTAGATAGGGTAAATATATAATATGATTTATATAGCATCCACTTTATTATAAATATGAGTTGTATTATAATATTTTTTTCATGTTAAGTTAGTATATTCTCAGAAAGGAACGGGTACTCAATAAAAGAGATAAGCCTAAAAACTATACTTTATTCGTCTATACTCATTAGGTATTATAATGGTTAGAGTCAATGTTATAATTTATATTTTTAAACACACTCTTGTATTATTATTTTAATTTGATGCTATTGTATACTTATTAGTCAATGTAAATACGAGTTACATATCATGTTTAAGAGATGCTTAGGTAAAAAGTATAGATTAGGTTATATTGTATTAAAGTTTTAGTTACTTATTCTGGTGTAAGTGTGGATTTTGAGTAAATTGATATAAAGTTATTTATGGATAGCTAAAGTATTGTGTAGGATATAGTATCGTTGTAATATACATTATTTACTAATTATATGAATGTACTTATTAGTTGCTTTATTATGTGAAACATATTGTTATTAGTATAGCTAATTAATAATTACGCTGGTATAGTATATATAGAACAGTGGAATTTGTTATAATTAGTTATGATTTTATTTATCAATTTTGTAACAATGGCCATTTTTGAGTTTTATACTTTCGTGAGAGTGATTCATTTATTTTAATTAGTTACGATTTGTAACTATCCTTCATATTGTTTACTGGAACCTTATAAGTGGAATTTAATTTTATTAAAAGCTTTAATATTTCCATCAAAAAAACTTTGAGTTATTAAATTATAATGAATACACGCTAAGAGTTTCTATAGCAAATATGAATTAAAGCATGTATATATTATCATATTCAGTTTTATAAAAGTTTACCAAAAGGATAAAATGATGCTGTTAGACCAGAATATATCAGCTAATATTCGAGTACGAGGAATAGTACTTGAAAAGTAAGAGGATATTAGAGAAGTTATTCTGCTACCCATTCAGTTCCATCGTCTACAAAGCGAAGGAGGTGTAATATAGGGACAATTTTCCTTTTTAAGGTCTATGAATTAAGAGATTCTTATAACTGTCATCGGATCATTTGATATTGCAGTGTTTGAAAAGTGATACTTTTGTTAATTTTGTTATATATATTCAATAATATATTTATGTAAATGAACATTTATTCGATTGTGTGCTTGTACTATTGATCTTACGTTAGGAATCTCTTTTCAGTGGGTCTTATATTAATACAACAATTTTGGAGCTGCTAGGAGAGTAATTTTTTAGGGTTAGGAAATTTTACTTAAATCAGGTGCCTAGGGGATATAAAGATTACCACAGTAAATAGAGTCTTATCTCTACAGTTATGCTTGAAAATCTGTAAAGTGCCTAAGTATTGGCTACGACTGTAATGTTGTGACCTATGCATCAGACATTGTTTATTCACCAGGATAAAAAGGTTGTCGAGACTTGGATAATGATATATGGTTTATTTGATCGCGGGTGTGATATAGTGGATGCCTTAAAGTTTGCTGCTTCTCTTGGTAGGTATAACAAAATATGGACTCTTTTAAGTTATGTAGATCTAGTATAAGGCTTTATTGATGTGGAACTTTTGTTTACGTAGCCTTACTTTCGGGACACGCTTACTGTTATTTCACTATTTAAACCAAATGTTTTATATACAACATTTTTTTATTCAAGAGAGAGCCGTCAGTTTCGTATCTGCTAGTAAGGAGGCGGTGATTGATTAATCGTGCGGGTCGATGATGGATTGTTTCAATAAGTTATATGACTTAACAAGTTAATAGATAAAAGTGTTAATCAGATTATGAGACATAGTCGACTGCGAATTATTTAATAAAATTTTGACTATAGGGGTTTATAGTAATGATTTACACCATTCTTTGTTAGTCTGAATAATGCATTAAAGATGTAAATGGGGGTGAATTAATATCTTGTTTGTAAAATGATATGGTTTAAAGTTTAGTAGATTAAGATACCAATATATGATTTCTCAGTTTACTAGTTTGATGTCAATGAATTAACTTAATAAATATGGAAAAACTCTTATATTGTTATGTGATGTATAAGAGAGCAAGATGCCTAGGGTCTCTTTTGATGATTATTTTTTTCATTATACCTCCTGATTATTAGGTCATGATTGCTATTTTGATATTGAATAATTATATCTACGTAAGCTAGTTTAAATGTAAATTAACCGCTGAATTAAGATAACAATTAAGAACAGATGTGGCTAGTAGCTTGATGTAGAGGGTTCTAGGGGTCTTTGCGTCTTGTGGTTTGGCCACATCTGATTACTGTTAAGTTACTTATATCTGGTTGGTTAAGTGGAATTTGTGCTTGTCGTTTAAACGGAGGTTATTCTGTATAATTAAATATGTTGATTAAGTTTTGTTTTTTATGTGGTAATTTTATATTCAAGAGTTTCAATCATTGAAATTTTATAGATGTTAAATAAAAGTGGTGTAAATTGTTAATCGTATAACAAAAACGTTTAGATTTAGATGTTTGTTTATATATAAAGATAAATAATTTATTATTGTATATGACTATATGTGAAGCAATTTAATTTTTCATATTCAGGTAAAATATTTATTTAACTACTACAGATATTTCTTCAAGGACATTTTCATAGGATTTAATAACCCTTATTTTTGGCGTTGAAAGAACCTTTTCCCATCAAAATTCCTTAAATCACAGCACAAGTCATCTTTTAATAGATTGTAGTTATAGTTTATCTTGAAAGTTTGAATGACTTATTGTAAAACCTTCTACTCTTTACTATTTATCTTCAGTGATCTCTTCGTCAATATTATCCCTTTTTGCTCGCTAGTGTTTCTTGACTTCTGTTTAGATAGAACTCGATGGCTCTTGGTAGGTGGAATCATCATTTTTACCCATTTCAGCATTATCAGCACATTCGAGGGCATTGCACGTCGGCTGGCATAATTTTCTGGGCCTTCCTCTTTTACCAATTAAAACATGATTCTACTCTTTTGCTGCAGAAATTTTCTCATTTTTACGGGGCTTTTTCGAATCTGTTTATGTAGAACATGTAGAACTTGGAGCCCTATCTGACTTAAACATCAGACTCTTATGTAGTACAGTCTTGAACATAAGTTCGTTTAAAAGAGAATATATAGTCTTCATATATAACTTATATATATCACGTAGGCTTTAATTACCTAATCAATATATCTGATCTAGAACTATCGATTCCTCATTATAAGGATAAACATTGGTGTATGTATATATATATATAATATATATATAATATATATATATATATAATCGAAGATTAAATAATTTTAAATATTTATCTAGGATAATATTATATATTACCCGCAAGTGGTTTAAGCACCGTGGAGTACCAACTCTAGTATTTCACCATACAAGTTTCTTTCTTAGAAATTCTACTGTTTTAGTTGGTGAAGGAAATTTTATTCCTCGAAATAATGAAAATTGATTATTGAAGGGGGTGGGGTCCCCTTTGGGGACCGGGGTAGTACCTGTCCTAACGAGTTACTACACATATTTCTAAACACCCTCAATTTAACCAATAACTGATAACTAACATGTTAATATATATAAGTATCGAACTAGAACTGAGTGAGTGATGCGATAGAATAAAAACGCGGCGTGAGAAATAATAACAAAAATAATAATAATAAAATAATATATTAAATATATAAATTATATAAATAATAATATAATATAATAATATAAAATAAAATATAATAAATATAATAATAATATATAAATTAATAATAATATAATATAATAATAATAATAATATAATAATACTTATAAGATAATAGATTAACTACATAACGATTGAACCAACCGATATCACTGAATACGAGACGGACCGGACCTAAAATCATTTCATAAGTAATAAAATAATTTCTCATATAAGAAATTAACAAAATTTCGTTTTTAAAGTAGTGTATAATTTCAGTTTAATTTAATATTTTGAATGAGGTGATTCAAAAATATTTATTACATTGTTAATAATAGATCGGTATATGTATAATAAGCTTGAATATTATCGAAATGATAATTTAAAAATAATGTTAAAAAATGACTAAATAGAATACTATGGTACATTAAATAGACATAGATAATAACTCATCAAATAAAAATTACAAATCAAAATATTTCTCTTGATAAATAAAAGAACTTATGATTTCGAGATCAGTATGACAGGTGGCGGAAAGCGTTGCGTTCAGTGGTACGTTTTGGTGTGGCGGTGGAGATACTAGCGCGAAACGAGGCTGAGCTGGAGGAGTAGTGAAGATATCTGAGCAGGGAGTCGGGATGTCGGTAAAGATTGAAGATAAGCTATCACTCGTTACGAGGAGTCATTTTAATATCGGAACTATCTTGTCATACAACTTAGACCAAATGAATCAATAATACAGATATTCGAAGATATTTTATTGATCTTTTATCTATAATTCACAAAAGGAGCATAGACTCACAAAGCATGCTTCCGAGGGAGTTATCGGCTGGTCACGAGACATCCAGACTTCGGTCTCTGAACCCTTCTCACCATTTTTAAGTTGTATGGGTCTGCTAAACGCTGATGATGTTTAGCTCAGGATACTTGGCGCCATACCGTAGGCGTTATAGAAGAGTAATTGCAGCAGTTTCACGCTTCTTCTGGGGTGAGCGAATCATGCTCTAAAAGTACCATTTGCGCAATTCTGGTACCAATAGGTAATTAAACATATCTTGGGATAGTTGATCGAATTGCATATTTGTAAGTACTATCATATTCTGATGACGAATACCAATTTCCGTATCATAGTTCCTTTCATCGAGAAACAGGCGGTTGAAAAATCAGGCGTCAGAATTCAGAGAGTAGACGGAAATCATACAAAACTTGAGATGCGGTATAATAATGATTCAGGATTGGTATTTACTAGGCACATTACAACGATGGTTCTCGGGATTATTAGTATTATTATTATTGGAATTGTTTAATTTAATATCAATACATAAGCATGTCGACATTAAATTATTTTTAAGTACTTGATGTGAATATTGGTTTTATAAACTCTGATAGTCTGCTATTTTATGTACTATTACTTTATTACGAGAAAGATATGTAAATAATAGTCTTTCACTAATAGTATAATTATTGTACTATACATGTACAAATGTCCAATATGGACACTCTTAGTATATCATTCGTTTTGACAAGTTGTTGTACGCTGGATTTACTATATTGAATATATCATTAAATACGTAATATATATATTTAATAATAATGTTAATTTATTAAAAATTCTAATTATATTTTGTAAACTTAGTATTTAGAAATTTAACATTAACTGAAGTTTAAGCTTTCCTTGATGAATAATTCAACGTATCAAGGACATTAATTATCTTTTTTCTATTTTCTTTTCACCAATGAACTTTAGTACAATAAGTATTATTAGGCTTACATTATCTCTTTAAAAAAAGGAAATAATCTAAGCTCATATAGCCTAGTTCACTATACTATTGGTCTTTGCACAATTTTTAACACATATTTTGATTTTTGACTAGAAAACTTTATTATTATTTTTATTTTCCAGAAGTTTTGTGAGCTTCGGGCTCGATCGGTATAAAATTAATTTAATCATATTTCATTTCATTTCTTGAAAACCATCCCGGTTTTCGGAATCGCCATGAAATTTAAGTGAAGAGTCTTTGAGAGACATAGATTTAAAAACAATGTGCTACACAATGTGTGTATTTAAAAGCTATTATAGGTAATACTTCATTCGAATAACAGAATTGCACTATCTCCCTCGAATAATTCGCCTCATTTCATAGAAGAGGAACTACATCATATCCTTTAGGCCTCTAAATTTTCGAGTTTTTAAACCATGATAGCCGAGTCTCTCCAAAATTACATTTTGCCATTGCTTTCCCCTGAGATATCATAAACCGGAAACAATGATAAAAAATTCTCTCTTTAAGTAAAGGAGTATCACCACCATCACCACCCATCGCGTACCTTTACACAAAGTGACAACTGTTCTCTTTTTGGGAAATATCCGTTGTTTCATCAGCTAATTCCTTCAAAAAAAAATTTGTTTTTAATAACTTCTTGAATAATTACTATCTATATGCTGATTAAATGACTCTATGATTTCATTCTGTATCATCGAACTCATATACATTGAATTTTTGGACGAAAGAAGTAAGTGGTTCTTCAAACCTGGTCACCTCCATTTGCTCGAAACCTAAGAAGGCTTCTAAAATTTCCGTCATTTTCAGCTGTAGTTGATATGAAGTCATTACTTAGACATAAATCTGTTTCAATTTGCCTAATTTGTGGTCATAAAGGCAACCATGATATTATTGTCACAAGTTTTTCTAACTATTTAAATTCTTCAGGAACTAGTCTGGAAAATTTTTTATTTATTTATGCTTTCGATTTTTTTCTGAATAGAGGCTTCAATATTACTTAACATATTATATATATATTATATATATATATTATATATATATATATATATATATATATTATATATAGTATATATATATTATATATATATATATATATATAATATATATATATATAAATGATGTTTTGTAGTTTGTTTTCTGCTGAAAAAATTTCACAGTCGAAAATTTCGGGGGGGGGGCTGCAGCCCCCTCCAGCCTCCCCTGGGCTACGCCCCTGTGTGTGTGTGTGTGCATGTGTGCTCTAAATAATAATAACAATAGGCCTGAAGTAAATAACACTAAAGTATAATCATAAAATAAAAATAAAAATGCTTTTAAATAATTAACTACGTTTATGTATAAGTGTAAGTTGTGGATGTGTGTGCTACTGTGTGTGTGGTGTGTGGTCGTGTGTGTGTAATGTGTGTTCTAAATAATAATAAGAACTAGGCCATGAAGTAAATACACTATAGTATAAAATAAAAATAATAATAAAATAAAATAATATAAAAGTAAAATAATAAAAATAAAATAAGATAAAATATAAAAGTATTACAACAAATAAAAAATATAAAAGAAAACAATGTTATTAAACATATGAAGTAACAGTAAACATTATGAGGTTAAGCAGTAAAACATGAGTTAAAGGCAGTAAAACAATATGAGTTAAGCATAAACAGTAAAACAAACAAAAGCAATACTAATCCCGTATGTTTGTTATGTACACCTCTATTCGATGTTTCTGATTGTACTACGGCTTTATAGTCATGTAATCGTTAATTAAATGAGTTAACGCAGTAAAATATATTAGTTAAAGCAAGTCACTTCAGTAAAACAAAAGCAACTAATCCCCTTGTTGCTATGTAACACCCTTATTGATTTATGATTTACTGTTTTAAGGGGTGTAATAAATTAATTTTTTTCTTTAATAAATACTATGAGTTAAAGCAGTAAAACATTAAATCAATTAAAGCAGTAAAACATGAGTTTAAAGCAGTAAAGCAAGTAAACAAAAGCATCTAACCTTGTTGCTATGTACACCATCTATTGATTTTACTGATTTACTGCTTTAAAATTCGTAAAATTTTTAATAAATATGTGAGTTAAAGCAATATACTTTATAGAGCTTAAAGCAGTAAAACAGTACAACAAAAGCATATACTAATCCATTAGGTGTTAGGTAACACCTTCTAATTGATTGTATTGATTTTAACTGCTTTAAGGTATTAATCGTTAATACGTCTTTTAATAAACTTTCGTAGCAATTGTAGTAGAAATATGTTTATATCATCAGACACTCTGGTTTTTTTCTTCTACATACAATTTTATTAAAAATTTATAAATTAATAAGTATTAAGTAAAAAATGATATAAAGTACTGTTGTAATGAAGTTACACGTTTTTCAGGTTCGCGAGAAATTTTTTTAATAAAAATGTAAAGTAAAGGGGGGGGGGGGCGGGGGGGGGCGGAAATAAAAATGAATGATCATAGTATATTTGAAAAACGAAAATCTTTGAAATGTTTTATAAGTATCAGAGAAACGTATGGAATGACTCATATATATATATTTTCATTCCCCCGCAGGAATATTGCGCCATCGGGGGGCACGCGGCGGGCGGGAACGCCGGCGGGCGGGAACGCGGCGGCGGTTACGCGGCGGGTCGCACTGCGGGTGCGGGGTTTGTTCAGCCTTTCCGCGAGGGCGCATTGCGGCGCCCTGATTGGTCAACGCTTATGACTAGGGGCAGACATCAATATTTAGCCATCTGTTCTATTTTGATGTGGGGATAGAAAAGGCTAGACAAAGGTTAGACAAATGTCAATCAATTGCTGCGGCTCAATCCATCAAGTTTGATGGCCAATCAATGCTGAGGCATCAAAGTTGAGCATCAAAGTTGAGGCCTCAAAATATTGCAGTGTTGGGAGTGTAAGTGAATGTGCTATCTGTGTGTGTTGTGGTTGGTAAGTGTAGTATGGGCTAGTGTAAGTGTCTATGAGCTAAGTGTTGTTTGGTGAGTGTAAGCAGCTATAAGTCTGTCATAGGATGTTGTATGCTATGCGTAGTTGAACAGTGATCCTTATGGTGAGTGGTGAGTGTCCTATGGAAGAGTGTAAGTGCTTATAAGTGTCATAGTGTGTATAAGTGTCCATAGTGAATGTGTGTATACAAGTGTCATAGTGTATGTGTGTGGTGTGTGTGGCAAGTAATACATATACTATATAGTAAAAGCTATAAGTGATGGAAAAGACTAACTCATAGCTAGTAGCATCCTGCAGCTTGTAAAATACACCAATCGATTCCTCATAACTTATAACCTAGGGGGTAGACACCCCATATTAGGGCTATTCCAGGCTCAGGGGGAGGCCAGAAAAGGCTTGAAAAAGTGGTACTCAGTTGGCACTATGTGGCACTCACTTGCCACTATGTGGCACTCACTTGGCACTCTCTTGTGGGACTCACTTGGCACTCACCTGGCACTCTAAATACTCATAGAATACCTAATAGAACATCTCCATATGATTACTTTAATTAAAGGATTTACTTGGAACCGTACACAAATAGTTTTGCAACACCATCATTAATCTGAGTTCCATATCTAAAAGATGAAAATCATCATAATATAGATCGCGTCACTAACTAATAGAATGACGTTAACTCAAATCAAAAAGTTGAAGCCATAAAGTTCGAGGCACAATCAAGTTTGTAGGGGCTCCGTGATAGGATAGCGTATTAAAATAGTGTGTTATTAACAAGCTAGGTGTGAAACGGCTGTGGTAGAGTCTAGGTGTTATGAGTTGTATAAGGCATAGGTCTAAGGCTTCTACCTGGGTTAGTGAGGTACTAGGATGTAAAAAGGTCAGGATAGGTGAAGGCGGGTTTGTGTGTAGGAACTAGGATGTAGGTGTTAATGGACTTAGGTTGAACATATGGACTGGGTGGTAATCTTAAAGGGTGTAGGTGTATATTATGGACTAGTGAACATAGTTGATTGGGTGTAGGACATATTATATGGTATAGGATTTATATGGCACCATAGAATTTTGTTTGTTTGATTGTGCTGTCGTGTGCCGTTTCGGCGCGTTGTTGTACGATTATGCGTGATCAAAAAAATTCAAAAATAGGAGCTTTAAATTGCCCCGCCTCATAAGGTGGAACAAATTAAAAATTTTTTATAAAATTTTAGGTTAAAATTTTTTTTTTTAATTCTTCTAAAATTTGACCGTATGAGTACTAATATGTGCTATTGTATGTAATAGTATTGGTATTCGTGATGATCAATTTGTGTAAGTTGTAAATGATACCAAAGTGTTAAAACGCGTCAAACCCATCTGTGTGTGAGTACTAAGTAGATCCTTGATGTTATGTGATATAAAAGTAAATATTATCTGATGTTAGTGTATATCAGTTAAACTCTGTGTGCTGTGAGCTGATTAAGTAAAGATCTGTGTGTGGTTAAGATAAATCTGTTGTGAGTGTAAAGTAAATCATCTGTGTGGAGTGTAAGTAAAATCTGTGTGTAGTTTGTAAATAACTTGTTGCTCGTTGTTGTTGTTGATCGTTGATAGTTGATGTAGTAGTAGATGTGTGTTATGTGTGGTGTCGTGTGTGTTGATGTGTGTGGGACGCGTGCGCGTGTGTGGGGCGTGCGCATTTCACTATATATTTATATATAAATTATATTATATTTAATATATATATATTTATATATATTATTATATCAGTTGGGTATTTATTAGTTAATGTTATCCGAAATATTACATAAGGTTCAAAACATCAAAAGGGATTAAAGTCACTCCTAAAAGGCTGGACCAAAATTAGGGTTAGTGTGGCCAAAATTGACCATGGAAGATAAAGGGTTGGTTGAATATAAAAATTTTAGGGTTAGGGAGATACTGAATACAAATCGTTTGACTTACGCACTAACGTTTGTGCGTCAACCCTTATACTTCGAAGGGTTGCAAAAATTAGGGTTGTCCGAAAAATTAGGGTTAGATCTCCATAAATTTAAATTTTATTGAGGTTGCCAAATGCACCTGTGCTAAATATACAAGGGTTCGCCGAAAAAATTTATGTAGGTATATATCTCAAATAAAGGTAAGGTCTCACTTAACAAAAAGGTCAAAAGGTTTCAGGTATAAAAAATATTTGGTCCAAAATAAGGTTCAATATGGTCAAAAAAAAGGTCAAAGGCTGCACAAAGGTCAAGAGTCAAATCAATTAGTTGGGGGTAACCGGAATCTCACACTACTTTATACCTAACTTTACTTTTGAGTCTATGGATCATCATTTATTTCATATGTTGATTTTGAAATTTTAAAATTTCCCTGCTTTTTTGGAATTCCCTGACTTTAAGCCATAATCTTAACGTTTTCTCTGTTCATTTTCCTTATCAATTTCTTTTTACTGACTTTTCCAGAAAGTGTGAACCCCTGATATAATTATATATATAATATATATATTACATATTTATATTAATATTATAATATATTAAATATTATATATATATATATTATTATATATATATATTATATACATATATTTATATATATATAATATATATTAATTAATATTCATTGTATAAATAACAATTAGAGCATAATATATCTTATATAAATTTATATTTATTATACTATATATATATATTAATATACTATATACTTAATATATAATATATACTATTAATAATTATTATATATATATATAATTTTATAATTATTTTATTTATATATTATAATTATATATATAAATATATATTAATATATATATATATATTAATATTATATATATATATATACTATATATATTATATATATTAATCATAAGTTTCCTATAAATATATGTTAGTAAGTAATAATGATTCAAGTTGAATAAAAGTATATTATATTATTTCGTATTGGTTTAAGAATTGGTTGAGAGTATGGTTGTTAATTAGGAGTTAAGATTAGGAATGGGAGATTTTCGGAAACATTAATGTAAATTATTTAGTGGGGAGCTATAGGATAAGATAGATAGTGATTACCGGAAAATAAGTGGTGTGGATCTCCAAGTCAGCGGTGTCGTGCAAAGTGTAAGCTCTGTAAAGGTGGAATTATTCTGGATTAAGCGACGAGGTTTATCTAGTTATCTCCTAAGTTTACATTGGTTGACACAGCTAAGGGCTTCAGTCTTTGAATCAGAAGTTTTAGTCAATGATGTCACAAATTCGCTGGACTCATTGCTATTGGTTCTGATTTTTCCGTGGATGTCTGTGATAGGCTCTACTTCTGTACTGGGAGTACACCTAGATACTATGGAAGGAGAAGTAAAGTTGTAGATAATTGAGCGGCGATAGGAAAGAGCAATATATAGCTATAATAAATATGATGATAAATAAGATAATAGGTAAAAATAAACAATGATATATAAATAAGGATTGGGAGTATAAAGGAGGATAAAGAAAATTTACATATTAGGGTTGCAAGTTAGGAGAAAAGAATAAGATTATTACAGTTGGGAAGGAGGATTGATTTTAAGGAAATTAGATAGGTAATTAGAGAACTTTTCTTTGGAGGAATAACCAAAGAGTTCATAAGAAAGAAATATAGCGAGAATGCTAATAATAATGAATACGGGTGTAGCTTTTTATGTGTACTATGGATGAAGTATGTGAGGGGAGTGTTAGAAGAACACTTCTGGAGACTAGTATTAATATATTAACTAAGTATAGAAGAGTGATATAAGCTATGAATGCTTGTAGGTTATGATGGTGTAAAGAAAGGTAATATGAGTTTAGTAATATGTAGGATGATAGTACATTAAGCAAGGAAGGAGTAATGTATTAGTAAATAGTAGAAGTTTGAAAGATAAATTGTTAAACTTAGCTAACTAGTATAATGCAATAACTACTGTAAATGATCAAGAACCATGAGCGAGATGGTGATTCGGTGTATGATTTGAGATATGATGTAATAGCGTAAAATATAATTATATATTTATTATAAAACAATAAAACCTAAATATATATATATATAATTATATATATATATATATATATTATATATCTATATTATATAATATTATATTAAATATATATAATATAATATATATATAAGTATCTATATATATATATATATCCATAATTAATAATATATAAATATATATATAATAATATATAATATTTAATTAGTATATTTCTATCATATTATTCTATCATAATATATATTATATATAATATATATATTATTATATATATATATATATTATATTATATATATAAAATATATATATACTATATACTAATATTAATAATTATGATATAAGTCCTATATAGCTTAATCCTATTATGACTTTAAATAAACTAACATAAAAATATAGAATAAATTATATTTAGAACTAACAACAGGTGTATGACAAATTTACAAACCTTCTGATGCTTACTTCTAAGATACGCAAGTTGCAACAGTATTAAGGTATGCTTCGAACGTGCAAATAATGTTAATTGAGAGGTTTATACTTTGGGTTCTTCATCTTGCAGTAAAAGTGGTGTTAATAAGAATAAAGTATCTATTACGGTCTTATATTAGAATTTAGTAATTAATGTATTAGTTTAGAATACTTTAAAATTAAGTATAAACTGATGGTTGGGCTAGATTCACATATATGAAGCTAGTGTAATGAGTTTGAAATAGGATACTCAGGAGAAACTTATATTTGATGGCGGTTTTGAACATTATTTGCAATCTTTGTCGGATTTTTTTTTTTTAACACACTGTTATGAATTTCTGGCAGATCACGAATTTTAATAGACATAAGAGGATTATTAGACAGCAAGTGATAATATTTCTTTAAGCATTTCTTTGTACTATTTGATGTAACCACATAAAAATTAATACTTGTGGTATAATTGAATGGAATTAAAACAGGTATGAAATTTGTAAAATTTTTTAATATAAATACTCTCACAACACACAGGTAAACAGCTTGCAGGAGTTCATGACAAAAATTACCTTACAGTTTCACCACTACATAGTTAATGAGAAATCAACTATTACTATCTTCACATCTTATTTTACTTACTCTCTTTTACCACCACTGCACCAATATAGGGGTTCAATTTCGATTTTATTTTTTTTTAATTATGTCTTGAGCATTCTCAATCATGAGGACGTAGTTGGATTTATCGACTTATTTATTATATAGGCCTCCTAGTGAATTTTCTCAGTTTATTTACAAGGTTTCAAAGACAATTAATTTCTCTTCTTGAAAGCATATTTTCAATAAACAATATTTGCCTATATAAACTATTATGACACACTTAAGTAATACATAATTAATATTCTTTTGCAAAGCAAAATCTATTATGATATTAAATGTACTATTCTTAGCAATACAATTAAACTGAGTTAGTATTTATAAGAACAGATCAAAATACAGACTATGAGGTTTACGCATTTAAGGTTTCGAAGAACTTTATCTTAAGTACGTTGCTTTCAGTTAAATAATCCGAAATCAATTAGAATTGTTGCTAATATTCACAGTAAAAAAGCCAAGACATGATCCTTCGTGATAATCAAGATAATGACTATCTTGTCTCTCAGATTTATATACTCCACAACTATAATTAATTGAAATGGCAACATTTTCCTTGCAGATTATATTTCAAACACACGATACTAACCTAGTCATCTTTACCAAATATTAATATGAACATTATCAGCTTATCTGCCAATAGAAAAAAAATATACTTGATTTATTATTAATTAGAAAAAAATTTTAAAACACCTTAAAATTAACCTACCTTCCGTTTTCCAGTTCGTTGGTTTATCCCACCAACAATATATATGTACTTTATTAAACCAGGGACCGTAAATCGTACTAATTGACTTTAATATTTCCGCTAACCTTAAACCTTTAAAAGCACTAATCGCCAACGCTTATATTTATATTTAAATATAAAAGTCACATATGAAACTTTATTAGGCTATTAAATAAAACCAGCTCGTTTAATGAACTTAGTTAGAATTATCTATTTAACTTGAGGATTTTAAATTACTCTCCAAAAGGCGATTCTTTTAAGTGAATGTAAACCTTTTATAAACGCTATACACATTTTGTGCATCTTAGTCACTCATAACACAATAACCAGAGCAACATCACGAAGCTTATAGTTGGAAATGAACGTTCAATACCTATATTTCTTGCTATTCCGAAGAATACATCTACAACCTGAATTAAAATCTAGACTACTACACTTACACCTAGAATTACATTTAAGACGAAAATAAGTTCTTATAGAATTACTCCAATAGCCGTATTATTTCTCTACTCTTTTGGCATTTGTGGTGCTAACTCTTTCTCGCTTTTCGATATTTCAGCATCTTCGTCTTAATTCTCTTCTTTTTCTCTCTCTCTCTCCCTCTCATGCTTCTTTAAAATATGACCGAATTATCGGGCATTAAATGCTAAATACGATATTGTATTAAAAAAATATATGACAACTGATAAAAATTCATTCGTCACGTGGTAATAAACTAAAAAATTAAAAAAAATAATATGGTTTTATTATCAAATAATACTATGATCAACATAATTCTACAACTTCCTTGATGGTAGGATTCGAATATTGTAGAAATCAAAATGCAAGATTTTTAAGCTATTTTAAAAAATGATAAAAAATTATCTCCAATTATCGACCAGATCTACTTAGATTTATTAACCGTCCAATCTTGTTTATGAATATTAAAATATACATTTAAATAAGTTTAGATAGTTATTCATGTAACATGTGACATATACTTTTTTGATATTGTACAGTAATATCTTTTAAATCTTTCCTCCAGAAAGTGGTCCATATATAGGTGGCTTATTTTAAATACAATTTTTTCGATTTATATAGCTGAGAAATAAAGTTATCTAACTAATTTTTGCAATTCATTTTGCAGTTAATTAAACTGTAAGATTTATTTTAAAATTTTCATGAATATTTTGTTTACTACTTAACCAAACTCTGTGAAAACTTTTTGACAACATTGATATTGGAGAATTACTGTATATACCAAATTAGAGAAATAAAGTTAACATTGCTTTTTCAACAGCTGCAACCAAGGAAATTGACCAAATAGATTTACCCGACAAAACCTATTTCAAAGTTTTACAAGTCTATATTAAGAATGCCACAGTAGCAACATTACCCATAATTTCTGCGTTACGTGTCGAAGATGAAAACTGGCAAGTATCAAGATTTAGAGATCATCATACAAAACCTGATGCCGTTTTGAAGATTTCTAAATTAGATGTCATTGTAACAGCGTTTATTAGCAATACTTGCAAAACTTTATTTAGTAATAAAATGTTATCCATAAAAATTTGATTTATCGATTTTACTCGGTTCATCGCCTTATCGGCATATTCTTTATCACGAGTTATCGATATCGGTATCGATGATAAGGTTCGTTTATCGAGTTATCGGCTTATCGCGGGAAATCATTTTCGTTATCCGTGCCCACCTAACTGTAATATATATCATATATATATATAATATAACATATACTAATATATAGTCATAGATATATCTATATCATATAATATACATATATCATATAAATAATATATATCAAAAAATATATAATATATATTCTAAATATATTATAAAATCAGGCTACACTACTATAGACACGGAAATTTTAAAACATTTAACAAAATCTAACAAATATTTATTTAATATTTAAAAAAATAAATATATATATAAATATATTAATATTATATAGATACTATTATATATTATATGATTTATGTTATATATTATACGATTTGAATATGTATATATACTACTATAATAATACTATATACGTATATATAATATATATATATATAGTTATATATAAATATTTATATATATATATAATGACTACTCGTTTAAAAATAACCGTACCGCTAGGTAAAGTCAACTCGCAGGAACGGAACGACCCTAACCTCATGAGCACCGCCACCACAAACACAAACGACAGAATCAGTGTAATAAGTGGACCACCCTGCAGAGAATTGGCTGCAGAATTTCGAGACTCACCGAGATAAATTTAGACAACATAAACCCACATAACTACGACCTGGGAGAGGCTGGAGGTAGGCTTTATTCGTGGCGATAATCGAGCGAGGGTTCATTCACTTGCGAAGCCACTCCGATAAAACATCTCAACGTCAAGAGATCAGTGCGGTGCAGATAACAAACACTCCACGCCAAAGGTCGACTTGTCGGCGGTTCAGGTGTAGCCCACACAACGACTTTGCACGGTGTTCCAACGATGGACCAGGAAACCCGTGAACACATGAATCGCTGGCGAGACAATAAATGCCCAGGGCACCACATCCAGTGAAAAGACGATTATACGTCGTGTGTGCAGTTACGCTCGAGAAGCGCCACACAGCGCACGAAATCTGCAGATGTACCAGTGCGTAGGTACACGTGCAGTTTAGAGTGAGTGACAAATACAAGCGTCACGCCTTGCGGACGCAGTAAACATACAGTCCACGGAGGCCTACCATAATTTCACCGCACACACGCACATCGATGGGCGACTGGGCAAAGGTGCTCTTTACGGACGAGTCGAGAGTGTCTCGTTCACCTCAGATAGACGTGCTAGAGTACCGACGACTGACGGAGAGGTTCCGCAAATGCAATGTGCTGCAGTGCCGCCGTTTGGAGGGTCTGTCATGGTCTGGGGAGCATCTCTTTATCGGGCTACGGAGTTGCACATCTTCGATGAGGCACTCTTACAGCCCCGATAAGTTTACACCACAAACATCTCGAAAACTAATATGTCGATCGCCCATATGCCCCCTACATCGGTAGCTCTTTTCCATCCTAATGCATGACAACGCGCAAGACCCACAAGGCCCAATGTGTGAAACACTACCTAAGACGGTTCAAATTACGGCGTTGTATCGCCATCATGTATAGTCCGGACCTTAACCCAATCGAACATTTGTAGGATATCATGAACGCGATCCGACAGCTGCAAACCCCTCCACTGACCCTCCCCGGACCTCGACAGGCACTGCACGACGTTTGGGATCACATCACTGTCCAGGACATTCATCCACTCATCGAGAGCATGCCAGGCGGTGTCAGGCAGTCATACGTGCCAGAGGGGGTCATACCGGTATTGAGACAGGACCTAAACACCCCCCGGTCGTCGCCACGTACTGAACATTGTGTTTTGCAGCTTCAATCGTCGAAATCCCCTATTTGCGAGACTCTTTGGCTGCTAACCTGGGCCGCAACACTCTATCAACCTACTGTTCTGGGGAGGAATCCACCATGTTGTGTCATTGTCCAATAAAACGTTGTCTTCGCGCTCTTCAAACCGTCTACCTGCTTTCGCCACGACCATTGTGGTGCGTATTTTTGACGAGTAGAACTATATACTATAGATATATATATATTATACTATATATATATAATAATATATATAATAAATATATATATATATATAATATATAATAATTATAATATATATATATATATATATAATATAATAATATAAAATAATATATATATATATATATATATATATTATATATATAGTATATATATATATATATATATATATATATATATATATATATATATATATATATATATATATATAATATATAATATATATATATATATATATATATTATATATTATATATATATATATATATATATATATATATATATTATATATAATATAGATATATTATTATATATATATATACAGGTTGATTCAAAACCTCGCGACAAACTCGAGGCTGAAGAGGCAAAACGATAAGGACACATTTATTGTTAAATAAACCATGTTGTATGACGCTTCGTTTCATTACGGACGATTGAAGTTACACTAGTTTATGTTGTTGTGACGCGCGCAATGGTAGTTACCGATCGAATCTTAGGTTAACTAAATTTTAATGTGTTTTGTCCGCGCTTGCGAACTATCGTGCTGTAGCGCTTTACGTACTTCGGAAACCACGTGGCAATACCTACCTGCCCAATTCATCGTTGATTCAATACAGTTAGGCATTCGATACGAATGGATCACTACACTCTTCCCAGTTAACTGACATGATAATGTGTAACGTGTGGCGAATCGGAAATGAACGAAGAGCGCACCTTATGTACCGGAACGGTTCCACACAGAAATCACCCCACCACACTAATGTTTGCTAGCCTTCAGTCAGCGCCTGCGAGATATTCTAACAAGTTACCATTGTTCGCTTAAAGATATATAAGACAGTAAAAGCCCACATGGCCTTATCGAGACTGTCCAGTCAAACCCCACTTACCCAAACATGCTCATGCAAATACCCAAAGCACCCTATAGGTCTTGTCAAATTTGCTTGTAACTACCAAAAATCCACCAATTTCTTAGTCAAAACTAATGATATATAAAATATGGATAACCCAAACCATCCCATGCACTAATTAACTAAGTTATGTCATCCACATTTCCATCTAACTTATAACTTACATATCACAACTAAAAACCCGCCAATTTGGGTTCGTCAATATATTATATGATTCCCAACCCATCCATAAATTAATCTAACCCTTTAAATGTTGCAATCGAGTCAACTCAACAACCTCCTCTGGCAGACTATTCCCAAAATTTAACAACCCTATTACTGAACTTTCTTCTATCAAGATTCCATGCCTTTCTTCGTTAATTTCTTATTATGCCCTGGTTACCTGTCCATGTTCTACTATGAAAAAATTATTTCTAGTATTTGCAATAAGATGTAAATATTTTGAACTGTATCATGCTCCCCTCTGAGAAATCGCCTTCTACAGAAAACATTGTCCTCAACTCCTTCAGCCTCTCCTCAAGCTCTTTTACCCTCAAACCCAGAAAAATTTCTGGTTGCTCTACGTTGCACTCTCCTAGCGATTTCTAAGTCTTTCTTTATAAATAAGGGCCCAAAACTTGTGAACAGTACTCGATATAAAAACTATTAGCTATATACAGTATTTACTTTATTACTTCCTGCTCTTATAAAGCAACATTGCGATTATTAAGCCCAGCATCTTATAGCTTATTTCTAGCTTCCCAATACACTGATTACTCACTTTTCAAATTTACTTGCTATAATCACACCTAAATCTTTCTTGGTCCACACCACAGACTCGCCAATCCCCATTCATATCGTATAGTTAAACTTTTATTTGAGAAACCCTAGGTGAAGAACCTTACACACTAATTAGTTTATTCATTTTGCCATCTTATCTGCCCACCCAAGAATTTATCAAGATCATTTGAATCTTTTGCATCCTCACTATTCCTAACTGAGCGTGGCCACTTTAGTTATCATCTGCAAACTTAGAACCTTGCATTTAAGTCCCTGTCTAAATTCATTTGTATATATATGAGGAACAATAGTGCCCAGCTACCTGAAACCTGTGGACACCACTCTGTCACTATTCCCATATGATTATTCCCATTAGCTTGTACACACTGTTTTCTAGTTTCGCAACCACTCTTTAATCCAACCATGTACACTCCAACCTATACCACATTGCAATAACTTTTTCATGAGCCTTATGTTGGGGAACCTTATCAAAAGCTTTTACTAAAGTCTAAATATACAAGATCAACCTGATCTCCTCGGTCAATCAGTCCCCTAGTAATATTTCCAAAATTCTAAAAATGGTTTGCACACACTACCCTTCTGAAACCGTGCTAGGAGTCGTACAATACCTTGTTATCTTCTTAAATATTCTCCTATATACCTTTCAGTAACTTTCCAGAACCTTTACAACCAGAGATGTAAGCTAACTGGCCTTAAATTTCCCAAATCTTCCTTACTACCTTGTTTCCTTATAAAAGCACAACATAGTGTGTTTTCCAGCATGCTGTACTCACCAACATGTTATAGATCGCTTAAAAATCAAATTCAGTGTCTGTTCCAATGCTGATACTACCCTCTTTCAGAAATTCTACCATATACCCATCAGCCCCTGCACTTTACTTGGATCAATATGATCTAAAAACGTTTAATATCTTTTTACGTTCAAATTCAAATTCCTGTAAGTCTATTTGTTTACATAGCATTACACAGAACTATTAGTCTCCAAACAATTATCTAATCTTTCCCAGTAAACACTGTAGCAAAATAAGCATTGAAAAATGGTGACCAACTCCTTATCTGAAACTCACTAAATTTTCATCAATTTAATTGGACCAATGTCCTATTCTACTTTTAAATTTATGAAAGTTCTAAAAAACTTCTTCGGGTTCTTATTACTATTCCTTGTGCGAAATTAATTTCTGCCTCTCTCTTTGCCTTCTCTTATTGACTGGTTAAGTTCGGTTTCTATTTTTCTATAATTTTCTAATTCATCTTCCCTATTACTACCCTTGAATATTTTAAAAACATCTAGCGCTTTTCATTAAATTTGCTCTCTTTATCTTCTCGTTTATCTCCCACCAAACAGGTATTTCCTCTTCGCCACCCTAATGGTTTATCTTTTCATCTACTCCGAATATTTCATTAAAATGAGATTAATAGTAAAATACATGATAAAACAGTTTTCGTCTTTAAACTCTTTATCCCAGTCAATTATACTAAGCATGTCTCCCGTAATGGTTTAATGAATCCCCATTCGAAATCTAAGATCGCGTTCCTGATTTAACTTGCAGATTTGGCCCAAGATATCACACAGTATTAAATCTAATCTATATTGATGGTCTACGTAAGTTCCTAAATTCTCCTCATAACTCACTAATACCTCACCCACCTATTCTAAGCCTATTCAACGTCCATTAATGTCACTAAATCACTATTAAGTCATAAAAGGCTTATATGCATTCGCTTTCCCTTGTTGGGATCAATGGACGATCTCCGGTGCACAAAAAGTGACAGTATAACAATTTTATAAGATTACCTGAACTACGTATGGCCGTATTAGACAAGGAACCCATTTAATGCTCATGGGAAAAGTGTAAAATCAGGACCCATATGAGCTATTAGCCATTCTTTACTGTGCATTTTGCGTGCTCAATTTCTTTAGGCATTTCTGAGTCTAATCTGACTCTGGCCAGGAGGTCTATTAAAATGCCTCTATTCTATATGATTTATTAGACATCAAGGATATTCACCCATACCGGATTCAATGAATCATGATTTAGTTAAAAGTCGAGTCTTAATACAAATTGAATATTGCTTTAATATAAAGCGCCACACCCCACCCCTCTTTTCCTCTACGCTGATCATTAACAATACAGTGAATATATCCGTCTTAATCTCTAACAATACTCTTATCTGAACGGTACGTCTTCAATCTTATAATTATCATTCATTATAGTCCTCATGCCCTTCCCAAGTACGCTATACTATTATATGTCAAGTATTAACTCACCCGTTTATGCTGGTCATAATACTATATCAGTCTCATCTGTCCCTTTTATTTTAAGCTATAGCATTTGTTGTATAAGCTTCAGTAATAGATCTCAAATGCTGTCTATTTTTATTCTATACTACCTCCTTATTACGATATAGCCTGTAACACTATTTTATTTTACTCATATATTACCAATGTGTACCATTTGCCTTATCCTTCATCCTTATCCAGTGATTTTTACGCCAATCTTCTCCCGCCATGCTCACGAGTACATTAACCTAGTTTTTCGTTGACCCTAAGAGCGACAATGTCCTTGCACACACCTACGCTTGCTGATAAAGATCTACATTCCCTAAGCACTAACGCTTTAAATCGACCATTCAAGTGATACACCTTCCGCAACACCCTTGCCATCACATAGCTCTGCATACGCCGTGAACCAAGCATATCAGACTCTAGTCGATAACTCCAGATAATGTCTACTCCACCAATAATCCCATATAGAGAAGCTTATGACCACTATAGAGGTTCAATGGTGTCGTGGCAAACTACATCCCACTATATGCTCTCAATTCTTCTCAGAGTAACTAAGCTAAGCGTTATATAGAAGGCCCAATCCTAACTCCTCTCATTCGCCCAGATATCACCGACCATAATGCACACTTCTAACCCCGACGGCTATATGTGGCATCTTCTTAAGAAATTCAGCCTATGCTACACGTTCATTGCTACGCTGCTATTGGCTTCATCTTCTGATAATCAAGTCTATGCCTATTCCTAAATCTGTTATTAATTTTCTCTCTATGACTCCGACTAGAACTAATAATAATCGTCCCTATAATACAATTATCAGTAGCCACATGCACAATCACACTGCAACGTACAATATGCTATGTCGTTCTAGAACTCGAATCTCTCGTTTCTGCACCTTCATCTATTAACCCACCTCTATCCACCGATTAGTCACTCACATTCCTCGTGACATCACTGGAGATCACCGGGCGATAAACTAGAATACTCGTCAAATTCGATTATCCTTCCCTTCGTTCTTACCTTTGAAAACGCTTTAGATCTTATTCTTAGTATAAAATACCATAGATCTCATCCAATTAGCAATTTATCAGTCTTCCCTTTAGAAAATCAACCTTGGCATTATCTCATTGAGCAAACTTCTCTGTATTCCTCCCTCATTCTGGACAGACAGCTCCAACCCTTTACTGGCGAGTCACATGGCTGCATTGACTTCCGAGATCCCATCCCCTTTAAAAACTATTGGTCTAATTCCTTACTAATGCTTTATATTCATCGCACGACCCCTATCAACTACTTATCCCTTTCCCCCTCATCTTCCTCCCTAGGTGATCACTTCCTATCTACCCCCATATCCCGCTCCCTCCTCACCTCAACATCCCATAACCTTCTGACACGTCCCCCTTTTACCTCACGACTCCACCCACCCACAACTATCCGCTTCTTTTCAATCTATCATTTCATGATCTTCACTCAGTCTGCAATCTCCTTCCTTAGCAACACATTCTCTGCCATTCTTCACACAACACCTACAGCAGCGCTGCTAGTCTCATTCTCACTTATATTTCATCTCGCTCGACCAGTCCCCACAGTTTTTGTTATTACACATAGAGCACTTACATACTTAATATTATATCTACTTCACTACCTTTAACCTAGCCAATTTACCAACACAGTTAAAGATCCCTTTTATCAATGCCTAAAATAAATAAACTAATATCTTTAAAACAAGTTACTATTCTTAATTTGAACAATCTATGTTAACGGTTTATCCTTTATAAGCCATGCTTAAACAAAGACATATAATACTAATATGCTCTCCTATGAAAATCTTAGTACTAGGTAAGCACACAGACCATCACATATGGCCGCACAAGCGAGGCGGGACTATGTTTTTCGTTTCTTTTTTGTCTTTTTTTTTTTTTTTTTTCTATACACCTCGCTTAACAACACATACGTTGTTTAACAAAATATCCTCTAATTGATCATAACCAATAAACTCTCTCTATA
>JABUQX010052536.1:0-39509 GCA_015478945.1 Trachelipus rathkii | reverse complement strand
GCATTCAAACCTTGGATGTATGATTAGTTAGTTTCTTCTGTAGGGGTTTGTTGTAAGGGAGTAGGTCTTACGGCTTTGTCGATGCTGTGATGGTTTACTCTACTGATATTAAGCAGTGTACTTTGTTAATGTTGGATCTGTTTATTAGTACGTAAGGTATGTTATGTTCTTAGTTTATGTGATATTATGTTATCTTTACGGCTATTAAAACTTTGTTATGATTGTTAAATACTAACTACTACTACTTCTACTACATTTACACTACTACTACTACTCACTACTACTACTACTAATAATAATAATAATAATAATAATAATAATAATAATAATAATAATAATAATAATAATAATAATAATAATAATAATAATAATAATAATAATAATAATAATAATAATAATTTAATGATAAAGAATGTAATCATAATAATAATAATCTTAATATATAATAATAATATCAATCAATAATAATAATAAATAATAATAATAATAATAATTAATAATAATAATAATAATAAATAATAATATAAATAATAATAATAATAATAATAATAAATAATAATAATTAATAATAATAATAATAATAATAAAATAATAATAATAATAATAATAATAATAATAATAATAATAATAATAATTGAAAGCTTACAGTTCTGCCAAATTGCCTCTGTTTGATGCGCTTCTGATAAGCCTAAGAGTTTGTATATAGTAAAGTTTGAGATTTTTATACTTTGTTAATGTTGACAGTTTATTCACGCTTAATGTATGTCAGGTATGCTATGGTACTATATGTTTTTAGTTTAGGAAATATTATGTTAGCGTTTATTCGCTTATCTGTATGATCGATAGGTTATTTTATGATGCTTGACAGAGAATTTTCGCTGATGTTTTCACGTTTTATTATATAGTTCTTAAATGTTAGTTTATATTTGATATGCAAGACACTTTGATGAATGTAGTATCAATTCATAGTTCAAGATGCTGGTATCTTTGATAGTTTGGACACTCTGTTAAGGAATTTTGTTAGATAATACTGCTTTATCTGCTGATGATGTGATTAAGAAGCAGGTAAAGGTTGAGTTCTGCTGTGTAATGAAGGATAGGTTGAGAACTTATTCATAGGTCCAAATGTTAATGTCTTATTCGTAGATCCAAATGCTAGTATCTATTGTAGGTTTTTAACCATTGTAAGTGTTAGATATGTTAGGCTATGTTTAATTGCTGTTACGTTTTGTTAAATATACATGACAATGTTAAATTAAAACTGATTTGTTAGAGAAATGATAAGTTTTATAAGATATTACTGTGTTAACGACGATGATGTGTTAATAACGTGGGCATAGGTTAGGTTTTTCCGAGTAATGTTAGGTTTGAACAAGAATTTTCCTATTGTCTAGGTTTATTCATAGTTCAAAATGATGTTATATCCAAGGTTGTGTCAATTCATAGTTCAAAATGATAGTATCTTTGATAGATTGGTCACTTTGTTAAGTGATTTTGTTAGATAATAACTGCTTTTAGCTGTTGCATGATAATAGTTTGCGAAAAAGTAGGGATGCCATTGAGTTTTCTATTGTCCTGTTAGATACTTTTAACCATTGATAAGTAGAAGAACTTTGTCGGAATGTCAGCAGTTATTCATACGTAGAGTACAAGTAGGGATTCCTGTCGTTGTACATTATATTCTTAGTTCAGGTAATGATATGTTAGCTTTATTGATGTGAAAAGTTTGTTACCGTAGCATATATTCGTTGGTCTGTATGATAATTTAGGTAAGGATTATGCTAAATTTTTGTTAAATATTACTATCTTAAGGTAAAAATACCAATGATTTGTTACAGATACGTTTGAAAACTTGTGAACAGGTTACGTTCTGTATGCAATATTAGTTACTTTACTGTTGTTAAGTATGGAACTTTGTTAATGTTGGTTGTTTATTCGAGCCGATAAGGCTATGCATAAGTTTGTCTTTGTACAATACTATTCTAGTTCAGGTTATTCAAAGTATGTTTAAGCTTTATTGGTTAAAACTTTGTCCACGTTAGCATATATTCGTTGGTCAGTATATAAAGAACTTGTCTTAATGTTATGTTTATCCAAAATGACACTCGAAATATGACTTGAATCAATAGATCAATAGAGCATGGAAGGGTGGGTAGGGAGGGGAGTGGAGGGAGGGGTGGTTTGATTTACTGATTTATTGACTTACTGTTTTAAAATCAGTAAGCTATTACACTTTAGTATATAAAGTCACATTTCTATCATCCAGGTATTCCTTTACTGACTCAATCCACTTTTTCCTCGGTCTCCCAGCAGGTTGATTTCCAACACACTCACGACTATGCATTTGCTTAAACAAAAAACTATCTTCCATCTTTTAAACATGTCCAAACAATTTCAACATACTTTCATATGTTCTCTTATTTACCCCTTTCTTAACACCACACAACTCTCTAATACGTTCATTCCTCGTTTTATAAATTCTTCTCGCACCTATCACACCCTTACGATTGTCCATCTGAACAAAATGGTATAGTATATAACGCTTATTTTTGTTATATTTTGTTAAAACTTTGTTAATTTTATGTTATGTTTGGATAAAACTTTGTTATTTTTATATGTTTGGATAAAACTTTGTTATGTTTGCAATTATTCGTTGGGGATTATGATAGTTAGGTAAGGTTAAGACGAATTTTTGTTAAATACTTTGTTACGTTAGCAAATATTCGTTGATCAATATGATAATTAGACAGGGTTATGATAAATTTTTGTTTAAATATTACTATGTTTTATAAAGTTAACATTGATATGTTTAGGTTACGTTTTGTAAGCTGAGTTAGTTACTTTACTGTTGTTAAACGTGGACCTTTTTAATGTTAGTAATTTATTCGTGTGTAAGGTGTGTTAGGTTTGTCGTTGTACATTATATTCTTATTTCAGGTTATGCTATGTTAGCTTTATTAATGTGAAAACTTTGTTACGTTAGCATACATTCGTTGGTTAGTATATAAAGAACTTATTTTTATGTTATGTTTATCCAAAAATAATACTCGAAATTTGATCTGAATCAATAGATCATTAGATCATGGAAGGGTGGGAGGGAGTGGAAGGGGGAGGTTTGGTGGTTTTATTTAATGATTTACTGATTTACTGCTTTAGGATCACTAAACTATTACACTTTACTATAATATTTTATTCAAAAAGCTTATTTTTATGTTATGTTTGGATAAAACATTTTTATGTTTGCAATTATTCGTTGAGAATTATGATAGTTAGGTAAAGTTATGCTAATTTTTTTTTAAATATTATTATGCTAATGTAAAAGACTTTGTTACGTTAGCATATATTCGTTTGTCTGTATAATAATTAGAGAAGGTTATAATAAATTTTTGTTCAAAATTACCATGTTCATGTAAAATTAGCATTGATATGTTAGAGATATGCTTGAAAAAGTATGAATAGGTTACGTTTTTGTATGCTATGTTAATTACTTTACTGTTGTTAAGTGTGGAACTTTGTTAATGTTAACAGTTTATTCGAGCGTAAGGTGTGTTAGGTTTGTCGTTGTACATTATATTCTTAGTTCATTTGATGCTATGTTAGCTCTTTTTAATGTGAAAATTTTGTTACGCTAACATATATTCGTTGGCCAGTGTATAAAAGAACTTGATTTTATGTTATGTTTGTCCAAAATGATACTCGAAATGTGACATGAAACAATAGATCAATCAATCGTAGGATGTTGGGAGGAGGGATGGAGGGGAGGGGGAGGGTGGTTTGATTTACTGATTTACTGCTCTATGGGGGTGTAAAAACCCTAATTTTTTAAATTATAAACGTAAAATGAATAAAAACTTTTGGTATAAAATATATTTTTGAACAAAATAAAATAAAAATAAATAAAAGTTTTGTGTTATGTTATACAAAATATGACTTGAGTCCATAGATTAATAGATCAATAGATCAATAGATCAATAGATCAATAGATCAATAGATCATGGATTTGGTGGGGAGGGTAGGGTGGGTGGTTTGATTTACTGATTTACTGATATACTGCTTTAGGGTATGTAAAACATGGCAATTTAGTAAAAAATATGACTTGAATTAATAGATCAATAGATCAATAGGTCATGGATGGACAGGTGGATGGCATGATGGTGGTTTGATTTACTAGTTTACTGATTTACTGCTTTAGGGTATTTAAAGGTTAAACAAAGTAAAAGAGACAGTTTCCCTGGTATTTTAAAATAAATGTGGAGCCTAACACTTTATAGTATATTTGTTTTTTAATCTTGTACAATTGAAATAAAATGAAGTATATATTAAAATCACTGTAATTTTTAAAGAATGCCTCTATTATTTTCATCACAAGAGTTTAGCTATCCAATTGTAATTTCATTACGTTGAGGGTATATGGAAGAGAGTAGAAGTTATTTAGGTGTGAGTATATAATTAATTTACTTTGTATTATATTATTACTGAATATTACTAAAGTTGAGATTGAGAATAGAGTATGTAAAAAACTGACATAAATATTTTTTATATACGTCATAAGAAATCCTAAAAAGAATAAAAATTTTAGTAAAAACAAAATTTGATGCTATGTTAGCTCTTTTTAATGTGAAAATTTTGTTACCTAAACATAATATTTACGTTATATTTTAGGTACTACAGTGTATAAAGTAAACTTTAGATAAATTTTATAGTTTAATATGAGCTGTCTATCAATAAATATAATGCATTATCTCTAGAAAATGTTAGATTCATTTAGTAATAATATTTTCAATTACATAGTGAAATCAACCAACTCACTCAATCGTTAAAGCCCTAATCTATAGGTGTGTGGGAGGTGGACTGGCTCAATTTTGTGAGGGCTGAGCAAGACTCGGAACCAGGTAAGAGGTAGGTAAAATCACACCAGACGTTCGCACTTTCCACATGTATTTACTGACACTAAATAACTCTGTCTTGGTCTTTCGCTTAGTGGAGGGACTCGAGTGCTGTCATAACAGAGAACATTGAGCTACAATTCTCGTGAACGTGATTGTTACAGATAGTAAGATCATTGTAACCTTGAACACTAATATAAGGAGACTCACACTCTCGGCCAGTACATAGTCCCATTATGGTCCCTTATCTACTGGTTATAATAAATAACTAAATCCAAAAAAAATCGTATGTTGGGGTGTCCATTGGTGCAATAATATGATGGTGCGTATATGTTAACTTTTACTGTAGATATACTGATTTACCTGCTATATTCACCAGAGTATAAGTATTACACAAACGTATAATTCAAAATGTAATGCATCCTCACATTTATATGTGAGTACATTATTAATTATTTAATTTTGAGATAAAATGTAATATCAAAATTTTGTCTCTAAATGTACTCTATATCTTAAAAAAATCAATTACCAGTCTATGATGAAGCAAAAGTGGTGTATCGTGAGTGCAATGAAGACCAGTCTCTTTCGCCGAGCTACTCAAGATTTCTAATATTCTACCCTCCGTGCGTTCATCTGTTTTATCTATGTATACTCACTCTGTCTATTTACTACTGTAAGAAGTGCTGTGTTAAATATTATCCTGCCATATCCAACTCTTCTTTACAGTCGATACCACCCTCACAACGGTACACCGTGCGAGCAATAAGTTCCAAACCCATATTTAGTTAAAATCAAAAATGTTTTAAGCATAAATAAAATTAAAATTTATTAAATAAAAAATAATAAAAAATTTTACATAAATATTAAAATTTAATTAATTAAATTAAATTTAAATAACAATAATTTAAATCAATATCATTAAAGGATAATAAATTAATTATAATTGAAACTTTTAATTTAAAAAAATTTTTGTTAATAAAAACCAATATATTTTAGTTGGACGTTTATTAAATAAAAGATAATATAACGAGATTTCGAAAATAGAATTAATGTTTACTAGAGTCTGAGGCTTAAAACGTATATGTATTATTACTAATACTCAGCACCGCAATGACTCCAGCCACTGATGGCTTATAGTACCTAAGTTCTGGTCATCCTTCTCAGTCTCACTTCATCCAATCCTTCCTACCTTCATTTTACCTTACCTTTTTTCCTCAATACTTATACTTTACTGTTTATTACGTTTTATTTCACATATTGAGCATTTCTTTCTGAGGTTCTACCACTTCCGGGGGCGTTCACCTACATACATTACCCGTTTATGAACTTACATAAACTAAAATTACTATTCTTATTTCGTTATATTTTCTACTACACTTAATATATAATTTAAACATAAATATTATTTATGATACCAATATGGGACACAAAACATAAAGTTTATATTTATATTATTCATAGCACAGGCACCAGACTTCACAGCTCCTAAGCTCTAACTCCTTTACTAGATCACAGACTTCTTCTCAGACTCCTTCCTTTCTCTGAGACATTCACGACTATTATATAACATACTAAAAACTTGCTCTACTCCTCTCATAAGATTTCTACCATTAAATATTAACTGTTAAGACCCATCACTTTATTGTCAATAGCTACAAATCTATCAAGAAAGGTGCATATTAATCATACTAAAAACGCCTTTAGATATTACATATTATAAATATATAATACAAATAAAATATGTATATATTTATATATATAATAAAATACTAATTTATACTAACTCTAGTCGATTCAGAATTGATAGTGACACCGGTGCTGGAACCGATAATACCGAATCCGGTGAGTGAGAGATACGTAATTCACGTATATCTAGAAGTACCGGCTCCTGAAATCCTTATCCACCAAAATTTTAACCTTCTAATTGGTCATTGAAAATTTTTATAGTATAACGGGGCAACGTCCCCTTTCTGAAGGCTAGGTGACTCCTAAGCGAAAAAAAAACTTGATGATCTGTTTTATCTTATTCTGCTTACGTCATAAATATATAAATGAAGAAGACATATATATAATATTTAATATATATATATATATATATAATATATATAATAATAAATATATATATAATATATAGAATAATTATAATATTATTATATATATACTATGTGCTTCTTTAAAATTGACTCTTTATATAGGGGAAATCTTATGATATTTATCTAGTACTCAAATAATATTAACTGATTATACTCAAAACTTCTATAATGCTATAACTTCTATAGGTTAATAATACATAATATAATTATTAAAACACTAACTCATATATATATTAGATATATAATATATATATTTCAAGACTTATATATATATATTACACCTAATATATAGCTACACATATAAACAAAACTATCATCTTATCCTATTATATATTTAAAGCACAAGAGTATATTAGTGATAATGTCTTTATATATATATTTATATTTATTATTGAGTAACTGTAACAAGCCATATCACGTTGTATATATAATTATATTATATATATTATATATATATGTATAAATATATATATATTAATAAACTTTGCTCATATACTGTAAGTATAAGCACATATTGATGTTCTAGATGACATCGTTACCATTATATATATATTTGTATCTACTTTTAGATAAGAAACTTAGATAAATATAAAAATTCATTTCTTATTTACACTTATTGTTTGCATAACCTACTGTTTTTTTTTGCTGTTCACGGAGAATCTCACTGCAAGTTTAGTTTTCTTTAACTTTCATTTGTTTAGTGCCTTAACCAAGTCAACTTCTATTTTCTTACTTCTACTTATTGTCTCACCTATTTTATTTCAACATATCAATGAACTCCACAGAAAGCTGAATCAGCTCATCGCTGAGTACACACCACCGGTAAATCTTACTTGATTTATTGATATATTTATAAGACGTTAATTTTTTTATAACATCTACACCATCATGATGAAAAACCTTTTTAAGGAGAGGTCGGGCGAGCACTAAAAGATAAGCTATGAGGAAATAATATCTTCCAGTTATATTTTTTTTGTGGTATTATGTAAGGAATCTATTGGCAAAATTGGAAAATTTATTTCCATCCGTTCCCATATTTCTCTTAAGTCTTGGGTCTCCAAACAGCGACCCGTGGGTCAAAATAATGAGTCTTGACTCACTCTTACTTAATTTTCAACTTTATTATTCAACTTATTATCCCACATGATTCTATGTCACACTGCTATTAAAAAAGCAAATACTCAATGTAGGATTGTAATACCAATTTATAAAACCACCAATATATCTATAATGTTAATCTAAAATATTTATTAAAACATAAATTAATCAAACATAAAAAATAATATACTAAAATTTGACCACTTTATTTACTACAAGAAAAACAAATTTCCCCAAAACAACTTAATTTATTTTGCGTATTAAGACTTACACTGAGATACTTAATACTAAGATATAAAGGAATAACTTATTATAAAATTTGATATGAATAGTATTATATCACTTCTACTATCAAAACACGGCAGATACCCAGACTCATATATATATATATATATAATTTAACATAAAATTTATTAATATAATATATTTATATATATATTGAGTAAATTATATACTGATATATATAAATATATATTCATAAAATTAACGTTTTTTTTATATATTTTAAATTAATTATCTTTAATATACCTCTAAATGAAATATAGCAGACAAGTAATAATGTACAAGAAATCTATAATATTTGATATGAAAAAGATATCGTTTAATGCCATCTCTCTTATGAAGATATATTTCTCATTATTTATATAAGCTATATTATTAAGATTGAATTACGATTAATTATTAACGTCACGTCACTAGGATTTAGAATTATAATATAATACAATACAAATAAAATATATATTTATAATAACGTATCTTATATCTATATCTCCTGTCTAAAATTCAGCTCAAAGATTATTTTTATTATAAAGGGAAATTATTTTTAGAAAATGAGTCTTAGAAAATATAAATAAAATGTTATAAGAGTTCGCTTCAATTCAAATATTTCACTCAATTTAAATATGAAACTTTTATTAGTAGAGAATAAATTTATAGCATAATATATTATATATATATAAAATATTATATAATAATGTATTTCAAAATTTATTACAGTAATATAAAATAATAATTATAAAAATTATGGATAACATATAATCCAAAATAAGCAATATAAATAATATTATAACATATTAATAATATATAATAATATTATATAATTATAATAAAATAATAATAATCCATCATTAATAAAAATATATAATATATTACATAATAATAAAATAATAATTTAAAATATAATAATTATTAATAATAATTATAATGTAATAATAATAATTAAATATATATAAACTGTATAAAATATAATAATAAATTCTGTATACTATTTTTATATATATTTATTATAATATTAATTATATATATTGATATATTGTATTATAGAATATAATATCTTTATAATCTATTTAATTATAAATTTACTTGTTAATATTAATATTATATATATAGATTATATTATATTAATTAATATTATAATTAAAATTATTAAATTATAAAATATTAAAATTATTTATTATTTTATTTTTTTTATTATTCTGTTACTATTATATTATAATATTTAATTATGAGTATATAATATTAATTAATTAAATTAATTAATATGTAAATTAATACAATATATATTATAATTAATTATTTTATAATATATATATATATATAAAGTATTATTTATATATATATTTATAATTATATTATTATTATTATATTTATTATTATTATTATTATAATTATTATTATTATTATTTTGATTATAATATTAATAATTATTATTATTATATATTATTTAATATATATTATATGTATATATTTAATTATATTATATATTATTTAATGATAAAATAATTATATAATAATATTATTAATTATAATTAATAATTTATATTAATATATTTTCTCATCAATTATATCAAAATGGATTTTTTTCAAACTTATAATTGTAATATTTATTTAATTAATGGTTTAATTATTATATATTATAATTATATTTAATTAATTAATATTATTAATTATTATTATAATATTATTATTATTTATTATTATTTATTTATTATAAATTATTTATATTTATTTAATATATTATATTATTATATTAATTATTATATAATATATATATTATTATAATTATTAATTTATATATTTAATATTTAATATTAATAATTATGTATATATATTTTTATATAGTATTATAATTATTATTAATTATTATATTAATATAATTAATTAATTAATTATTATTATTATTATTATTTAATTATTATTTATTATTATATTATTATCTATTATTATTATTATTATTAATTAGAATAAATTATTATTTATATTGTATTATTATATTATTTATATATTATTATCATTAATATACTATTTATAATTAATATTTATATAATATTATTATTAATTATTAATAATTAATTATATATATTATTATTATTTATATTTAATTAATTTCATTATTATAATTTAATATTTATTATAATATTTTATTTAACAATATTATTTTTTTCATTTTTAAAATAATTAATTTTAATATAATTTATAATTTAAATAAATATAATAATTGGACATGAAATTAATGTTTATTATAATATTATATTATATATTAAATTATTAAATTAATTATATAATTTATATATATATTTATTATTATTATTATTTAAATATATATTATTATATTTATATTATTAGTATATAGAAGTAATATATATAGTAGTAGTATAGGGTAGTTAAAGTTATATTATAATTTAGTAATCAATAAGTATTATAGATAAAGTAGTATATAATAAATTTGTATATAGTAGTATTTTGCATTTATAGAATTTTGTTTAATATTATTTTATAAGCTATATTATTATTATATTAGTAATATTATTATTCTTAAGAATATATAAAAAGATTATTATTATTAAATTTTTATTGATAAATATAAGTTTTAATTATTAATTAGTTATTATTAATTATATATATATTTAATTTATATATTATTATTATTCATTATATATTGATTATTATTATTATTCATTATATATATATTATTATATTATTATTATTATTATTATTATATTATAATTATAATTATATTATTAATTATTATTTATATTATTATTTTATTAATATTATTACTTATTATTTATTTATAAATTATATTAATATTAATTAATTATTATTTAATTATATATTTAATTTATTATTATATATTTATTATTATTTAATATTTATATGTATCTTTGAAAGTAATTTTAATTATTATATTTAATTATTATAATTATATTATATTTATTATATAAATATATTAAATATTACTATTAATATAATTATATTATTATAAATATTTATATATTTTATTATTAATATATATCTATAAATTATATATATATTCGTATATTTATAATATATTATAAATAATGATAATAATACATTAATTAATTTATAATTATAATTATATATAATAATTAATATATATATTTTAAATACTGAAAATAAGTCTGTTATATTTTTATTTTATATATATTAGCCTAATTTTTTATAATATTATAATATTTATTAATATTAATTATAATTTTTATAATATGAATTACTTATAATTAATTTTTATGAACTTAAATTTCGATTAAATAATGATAATTTATAAATTTAATTATAATATACTTAATAATTTAATTAATATTAATTATTTAGATATATATAAATATTAATAATTTAGATTAAAATATTATTATATAATTTAATATGTAAGTAAATGATTTACGAACGGAGTCTGATTATTATTATTATTATTTGTTACATAATCATTATTAATATTAATAATATATATATATATTATAATATTATATTAATAATATAATAATAATATATTATTATTATATAATTATTTTTATATATTATATTATTTTATCTTATTATATATATTCATTTATTTATATTAATTATATTAATATATATTAATAGATTATTATTAAATATTAATTATAATTATATATTTAATTATATATATTTAATATTTTATAATTATATTAATTATTATAATTATTATATATGCTGCTATTAATTCTCAGATCATTATTATTAATATGAAATAAATTTAATTAATTTATATTTATTGAACATAAAATCCTATTTATATAATTTATATTTAATTTTTATTAGTATATATTTATTTAGTTAAATTATTTATTAATTTATCAATTTAGATTACTTAATTATAAATTATTAAATTTAATTTAAATCATTATTATTAGATCTACGATTAATTATTAATTATAATTATTAAATATTATATGTAATTTTAATTATTATATATATTAATTTATAATTTAATTTATACTAAATTATATATTATATTATTTATTATTATATATTATTATTATTAATTTATAATTATATTATATTTATTTAATTAATATATTATATTAATTATTATTATAATTATTATCTTATTTTAATTAATATATATAATAAATTTATGCTTATAAGAGGTTCTAATTTCATTACATTGTCGTAAAGAGTAGCATTTATTGTATATTTATTTATATTAGTAAAGTAAATGATTTATTAATAAAATATATTATTTAATTAATATTTGATTTAAATATTTACTTTATTTCAGATTTTAATTAATTATTAATTTAAATAATAATTATTATATAGTATAATTATTATTTATTATTATTATTATTAATTTAATATATTATTATAAATTTTAATTATATATACTATATTATAATATTATAATATATTAAATTAATTTTAAAATATCAGTTTAAAATAATTCTTACTTTAATGGAGTTTTGATTATATAATTATAGTTTTTGGCCGTAGTTACTCAGTATATAATCTAAATTTTATATAATGTTTTGTTTTCAGTTTCGTCTTTTACTATTAATATCTATGTGTACATATTTATTATATTTCGCTTTATATCTGTTATCCAATTCTTCATATATTGATTCTCTAATTATTATTATTTATCATAAACCTTACTCCACCTATTTACTGAGAGTAGTTTATGTAGAAGCCCTCCAGATGTACTACGTTGCATACTCAATACAAATACTAACTAATGGTAAATAGTCATGATTATGATTAATAAATGTAAGATAAGTGATTATTATATATTAATAATATAATATAATAATTAATTAATTCGAATTAAATAATTAATATTATACATTAAATGTGTAATTAATTGTAATTAATTTATAATATATAATTATATATTTATAAATTAATTAATATTATAATTATTATTATATTAAAATAATATTAATTATATAATTCAAATATCATAATAATATAATTATAATATAAATTACATATAAATTATTTAAATATTCTATAAATTAATAATAATAATTATTAATATTATTATATAAATATAATTATTATTTTATATACACTCTCTATGGAATTATACTATAGATGACGAGATAAACCCTGACCCGTCAATTGTGAAGAAACATCTCTTCAGCACTATAAAAATTAATAATAATAAATAACAGAATATAATTATTATATTATTTTATATTAATTAATAAATTAAATAATATTAAATTATATATTAATAATTATTTTAATTATTTATAATAATAATAATAATAATAATAATAATAATTAATAATAATAATTAATTAATAATTTTTATTTAAATTCTATTATTATATCTTAAAATTATTATTATTTTTAACATTATTTTTATTAAACTTGTAATGTTTTATTTATTTAAAATTTTTAATCTTTAATTTTATTCTATTTGCATGCAGTTTGCAATTATTTATTTTTTTCTGATGGAATAAATTAATATATTTATATTATATAAGTTATGAGAAGCATATTAAAAAAATATATATTGAGGGGAAAAATAGGTAAAGTTAAAATAGCTCAAAGCAAGTGAATCATTGGATAATAAATTAATTTTTTAAAGAAATTAAAGTTAATTATTGAGTTATTGAATTATAGCTTTGGGGTAGATAAAACATAAATATAATATTCACGTATTATTTATAGTTTTTATTTAATTCTCTTTATTTTTTTAAGATTTAATAAAACTTAATATATGTTATTAAATTAATTTTTATGGTTTCTTTTATTATTATTATTATTATTATTAATTATTATTTATTTTATATAATAATATATATTTTTTATTATTCTTTTTTTTATTTCATATTTAACATCTAATAGAAATATTTAGAGTACATAATAAACTCTATTTGTTATTTATTCATTATACGGACTTGAATTTATGATCTTCATTAGTTATTTTCATTGCGGGTGTTACAATGTAGATATTCTCTTCCGCTGATTATTTCTTTTATTTTTATTTTTTCATTAATTTATATTCATTTTTTTATTATTTCTTTACTTTATTATATAAATTTTATTATTTATAACTTAATTTATATCTTATTTTATTATTACTTTTATTGTGTCTCTCTATTTTTCCTTTCCTGACTTCGATGGGAATAGCTCTCCTTTCATTCATTCATTCACTTTCTATTTTTCTCCCGTCTATTCAATCTTCTCAATCATATTATTTATTCATTCTCTATTATTTTAACACCTAATATTAAAATTTCTACATTATTCTTTTTTCCACAGTCTTCTGCTTCTGTCTTCTGATCGTTCGTCCTTCTTCTTCTATCTTTCTTCTTCTTCTTAGCTTGTTCTCTTCTTCTTCCTTCTTTCTCTTCTGCTCTAATCATCTTCTTCTTCTTCTATCTTCTATCTTCTATCTTTTATTCTTCTTACTTTCTTTTCTTTTCAAAACTTTACGTCTTCTTCTTCTTTCTTCTTCTTTATCTTACTTCTTACTGTAATTCGTTTCTTTTCTTCGGGCTAACTTTTATTGCTTCATTCTTTCTTCTTCTTCTTTTTCTTCTTCTTGTCTCCTCATTCTATAACTCTAACTGTGGTTCTTTTTCTTTATGTCATTAGATTATATTGAAACGTTTTCTTCTCTTGCTTTCCATGCATCTCTTGTCTTTCTTTCTTTCTTTTTTTTGTTTCTTTGTTTTTTTTTTTTAGAGGTCCGTCTTTCATCTTCTTCTTCTATACCCGTACTGCTGTATCGATAGCAATCTTTCTGTCTTCTTCATCTTCTTTTCATCTTCTTTTTCTTTTATTTTTCCTTTTCTTTGTCTTCTTCTTTCTTTCTTATCTATTCTTCTTATCTATTTAGGCTTACGTTGCAAAGTTCTCTAGATTCAGTTTCTGTTTGAAGTGTTTGAAGTCTATGGTTCAACTCCTGAAACCTATCATTTCTTACTCCACTAACTAGTCTTTTTACCTTAACCTTATATTGTCCCTTATTTTCCTATCTTGTGCTTCTCTCTTCTGTCGTACTTGCGTTAGTCACTTGTATCTTTGCTTCTCTTTCTTTCTTTCTATCGTTCTTTCCTTTCTCCATTATTGTTTATTTTTCTGTTTTTCTTTGTGCTGTCTTAACGTTCATACGTGTACTGTCGTGTTTTATCTTCGTTTTGTGCTTGTCACTAGATATAAAACTTGTTCACGTGTGAAACGCCATGGGGCTTGATAAGAAAGAGAATAGAGTCAATTATTCAGATAGCTGAGTGACAATATATGCTTTCTTTATTTGTGAAATATATTTGAATAAATGATAATATCACAATTTCAGTGATTCAGCTGGATTTGGAGTAGTGAGCTCGCACTCGAAAGTTGTGACAATATAAGGTAAGCCCAAGTTTTGCCTGTGCCCCCTTATAGACACACTTAAATATCGTCAGAATCAATGTGAAGGTAGAATTCACTAGTAATAGATATCAAGATATTGATCGAGAGAGCGATCCCACCCTATAATAAGTTAATTATATACAATGCGGTTACGTATATCCTGCTGGTATCACATTACTCGGCACATACTCCGACCCCACTCAACTCTGTGCCTTCTCCCTCCTCGTGCTCCAAATGAAGTTGAAGCGGTTGTTAGCAGTGCCAAGGTAATAGTGTTATGGATTGTAGTACTAAAAGTATAGGGAGCTAAAAGTTCATTGGGAAATCTTTTATGGAATATAATATAGGTCAAAGCTTCTTAAAAAAAGTAAAGAGGAAGCGTGGTTGAATATAATGTACTAATAAAGCCAATGATGATGAGGTCTCAAAGGTTAGGTGTAGGAAGAATTAATTAAAACGAGGAATAATAGAAACGTATTAGAGTTGTGAGCTAGTCTTGAAGTTATAAGAAAAGGGTTAAATGAGATTGAAATAAATGAAACCTAAGGTATGTTATGAGATTAGTATTGTCATGTGCGTAAAAAGATTGAGATAAAGATAGTTGGTTTGTTTAAGCGAATGCATAGTGGTGAGTGTGTTTGGGAATCAACCGGCTGGTAGACCAGAAGAAAAAGTGGATTTAGTCAGTAAAGGAATACCTGGGAAGAGGAAATGCTTGACATTTGACATAAGGATAACTTTTCAATTTTAGAGGTTCAGCGCCATTTCAGGAGGCGTCATACCGATGTTTAATTAGTGAGCCTGCGTACGGTGTAGTGTACGTACCATGTCCAAAGAAGATGGTTTTTAAAGAGCTGAGAGGATTGGATTGAATTGTGGTCACTCACCCTGGGACTACACTCTCACATAGATAACACCACCTGCCCATGACTATCAGCACAATAGTTTAAGAAGAGTCTTGATCCCTAGCCCTCTGAGTCGATCCGCAGATCATCATTAAGTTGTGTGTCATCCTTGGACTCTGCCGCAATCGATATGTTCTCAACCTATCCTAAAAATGTCCACTCAAAAAGTAGTGGAAAGGCAGAATTTAAAAATTGTCTGTGAGGCTTCTATCCGTATCTGCAATAATCACATAATACATTCTACATTCTTTTCTTGTTTCCATGGTTCCATGTTGCTTCACTTCTTGTTCATTGTCAATGGGATAAGAAATGTTCAATTTGTTCAGTATATGATGAAATAAAATTTCACCAACTATAAAATAATATTTAATTAAATAATGCTTAAAAAAATCTTTTTGTCATATAATTATTATATATATATTATCTGCCTGTATTATTCATTATTAATGTTATAAAAATGAAATTTTGTTTACACGGGCAAGTGAAATCTTTTGTTTATTCTAATTTCATTAATATTATTAGCAATACTAGTTCTTAGTTATTTAAGTTGTTCCTTCAAGAAGCCCTATTTTCATTTTCTCAACTTTTTTCCGAATTATAATTCGGGAACGGAAAACTACTCTATTTATAAATCATTTCTAAAACTTTAATAAAAACCCTTTGGCAGATTTTATTTTTATATTTTCCCATTCTAGGGTACATTTGGTAGTTTTCTTCTTTCTTTTTCCAAGGAAAACTAAATAAATGTTTATTGTCCGAGATATATTTTTTTTTCACTAAAATACTAGAAAAATCATTCAAAGAAAAATGATAAGCATGTGTGATACAAAATGTCTCAGAAATTTCAGTGTTGGTATAATTCAACGAGATAAATAAATTTAATTTAGGGCATTTTTACTCTATGCACCACAGGTTTCACAATATTTAGTCGTGCCATTTTCAATACCGAGCAGCACTACCCTCGTTTAATAATTTGAAAACTGAATTATGAATAGTTGGGTAAATGATCCTAAACCTTTTGAAATGAATATTTCACATCTAATATCTAAAAAGAGTTACATACCCACAAATATTCATTTTCGCTTTTTAATAAAAGAGAAATTTTAATATTTTTTTTATTATTACTCATTTGATCTACATAAAATTTTCTGGGCGTTTTTAATTTGGGAAGTTATATCTTTTTTCTTATTTAAAACAATGTTTTATATGCTTAACCATTTTGCCCCTGTTCAATTGGAAGATTTCAATTTTTTTAATTTTTCCTTGAACAGCTGCGGCCAAAGAAAAGTTGGGTATTTAAAGAATTTTTATACATAGAAAAAATAGATACCCACCAATTATATGCGCCATTAAAGTCTCGTGTAGATGGGTGAAATAATAAAAATCATTTATGACGATGAGCATTTTTTCCTCAGCTAAATTGAACAAAGCTGGGAAATTTTTGAAGGTTGCGCAACTTTATAACACGGGATTTTACATAATTACAAAGTCATTTCAACAAAATAGTTTTTGACTTCTATTGAAAATTCTCAAAAAAAAAGAAGATTTTTTTGACCATGAAATAAAAGATATATAGGGACATAGAAAACCGGTGAAAATGAATGTTTCAGAACTTTAAAAAACCGGATTTGTTTGGCATTATTTTTGCCCAATTCTGATAAAAATTGAGGCAATATGAATTATTTTTTTTATTGATTTATTTATTGTGGGTGTAGACTCTTGGATGATTTAAAATGGAACCCTACATTTCCGAAATAATTTCTACATCAGATTTCATTTGATTCATTTATTGAAATTTTTTTTTAAAAAATAATCTGTAGAATCATATATAGAAATATCAAAAAAAAAAAAAAAAAATAATAATAATAAATATCTTAGGTGTTACTAACATAAAGTTTGATTTAAAATTCACTCAATAAAATAATATTTTATAACATATTGGAAATATATTTTTATATTATATTAATATTAGTTATTTAATATAAAAGAATAAAACTTCTATCAGCTAATAGTTTAATCATCAAAAAAAATTTTAATACATATTGGAAAGTTATTTTTTGGAAATGAAGGAGACATGTATTATGTGTTCCGTAAACTAGAGTTTTTTCTTAGGTCAAGTGGTCTTGTTCCTGTACTTGTTTAGGGGGAGAATTTATTTAAACCAAGGGACGGTGTGAGTTAAGGGTTCCAAGTTATCTGCAGAGTGGGAATAAGCAAATGTGCTATCTACTCTCAATATAGGATCAGGGAGTGAAAATGTGATTTTTAGTGACAAGAAAATTAAAAAGATAAAGGAGTGGGCATGTAAATCGTTGATAGCACCACACCGCACCACGCACTCTTCAATCTAAATATATTTTTCTTTCCCTGCATTCGATCCCTTCTAAAAACATGAAAATTTCTTTTTGGTCATTCCTTTTCATAATCCATGGTTCGATGTCGTTGCTTATGTGCTCTGGCCCATTCAGGCGTAGAGATCATTGTGCCTTATCGGTGTTGTTTGAAAAATTCTCGCTCGTTTCTCGTTTCGTATGGGGCTCTCGCTAAATATATTAATCAAATGCACTGCTAGGAGAAATGCGGTTGCTAGGTGTGATATTCTTCTTTTTTTTTCGATGAGCAAGCTTAGCTTTCGCATAAAAGAGTTGATAGTTGCGTAACAATCTCGTTTGTGTACTTCTTATCATTTGGCGAGAGATCTTTCATCTCTAAGGCAACTTCTGTAAATCTGCCTTTACATCTCTTATCCGTCTTAGTAGGTTAATGTGATTGACATATAATTTTCTCCAACTGATTTAGAGGGGCGTAATGGTTTCTCTCGGTGTTTCCTCACCATGCGGTACTATATTCTCTATAGATCTTAATTACTGATGCGACTATTCCCTCACTGTCAGTGTTGGTCATCAATCATCACATTCCCTAACCTCTCACTGTGCCGAAAAAAGGAAAGACCGTTCTGAATCCCTTCCTAAAACTATCAAGTTTCACCTGCTTTGTTCTCTCCTGATATTATGCTATTTCTAAGATTTTTGAAATCCTTCTCACTCACTTCTTAGATCATCCTGGGATATATACCTCACATTCCCGATTCAGCCAGTAAGGTCTTTACTCGTTGCAACGAAATCTTACACTAGGAGATATACTCATTTCTTATCTTAACCGATTTTATGGATTTTTCTGGCTTTTAGGACTACGGGGAGGACGTTGGGGGTGGGCCTGTCGCTTGACTATATCTAATTAGCATTTGGATCCGATGTAGTGGGGCACAGCGTCCACAATATGCTTCTTTCTTCGAAGGCAATTAACGCGACATCCGTGATGGGTATTATCCTCAATAGTCTCGTTTTTGGCTTAGGACTGTATATCTAAATGGACTTTCGTAATTCACGGAAGTGCGCTCAAAGTATTCGGACACATGTGGTTGTGATGTTGCGACTTACTATCATAAATTCATGTCAATAGTGGTGTTCTTTTTAGAGTTTTGTTTTATGGGTGCTATAGTCTACGCTCTTAACTTTAATAAATATACACTAAGTTTGATCAGCCTCGTGAACTCGGCATCACTTAGACCTCACATGCACCTTTATTAAAATGGGTTTATTCCACTCGTTATTTCCTATTGACTTCGTTCCCTGTCATTTTTAATCTTCCATATCAATTCTTAACTTAGTTCCTATCTTTTTATGCTTTCTGTGAATTGCCTCATAGTCTTAAATAGCTGTTCGATTTTATTTATATCTTCGCTGCAGTCGTTAAGTATCGAAAAATAAACTAATATGTGAAATTTTCCTTGCTTTAAGAAACTCCAACTTTTACAAATCTCCTTCTCCAAATTTCGCTTCTACACTTTCCTATTCTCTTATTCGACGGTTCTTACTTCTCTCCTGTTGACAATAACATAAACATAATATGTCGAACATTGATCATAATAATAATATTTGTCTTGCAAATATTACCATATTAGTTTCCTCATCTTATGTATATCTCTCAAAAGAACTGGAGTTCCTGTATTAGACTGTGAGACTTTTCCTCCTTTTTCTCAGTTGCTCCGCTATATGACAAAAGTAATCTCACTCTCCTTTGTCGGGCCAGGTAGTAATGCCAAGAGATACTAGCTGCATCCATATTCCCAGGGGGGCCCCCGAGGGAATTGAGGGGGGCTCATGAATTCTACGAGCAACATGTTGCTGGTTTTTTTTTGTGATCAAGTGGTCAGAGTAACGGCAAAGGAGGCTTATGAAAGCCGCTCATGTTAAAGGTGCGGTGATTAATAATATATCAAGTTTTCACTTGGACCCTGCTAGGTCTGTGTTGGCGAGGGTCTGATTTGTTTTGTGCTTTGTGATCGTTTTTTATTTCGCTGTAGTGGTACCTTGTTTGCGCCCCCCCCCCTTAAAAAGTTGGAAAAGTAGAAAAATTTTAAACACGCGGGGAAATTGGGTGGGAATGAAAGAAGGTTTTTGGGATTGAAAGAAGGCCGTTAAAAAGGTAAAAAAGGAAGGCCCCCCGTGGGTGCTAGATGGCAAGTGTGCTTCGTTGTGGAACTAATTTATCAACTCGACGATACCCACCTAAAAACCATTATAAAATAACGCTTAACGGTCCCAGCCGAGTCCACCGCCATGCAAAAGGTATAGTCGGCTTGTAATCGCAGACACGAGAGTAATTGTGTATAGAAAATATTTCACGATAGAAGAAGCATTGGTGCCCCCCCCTGAAATTTATATTTTAAACAGGAAGGCTAAGGAAAAAGGGAAAGAAAGAATAAAAAATTTACTATTGCTAAGAGGTTGTGTTGCATTGCAGATACCCGGTTTTAGATAAAAGGGAGAAAAAAAAACACCCCCCCAAGAATAGTTTCTTTTAATGTGTCACACAAACAAACACAAACCCGCCAGTTTTTGGGAAGGATAAAAGGTAATTGCAAAGAAAAATTTTGAGGGACCCCCATCTTATCAAATAGGTAAATATTGGTAGAAAAAACTCCTCGCGCCCCCTCCTCTGTCTTCCCTGGGAATAGATAAGGGAAAAAAAACAGCGGCGGGAAAAGGGGTTTAAATCGAAAAATGAGAAGGAAAAAATACCGGAGGGGGATATCCTCTGCCTCTTTAAAGAATGAGCGGAATTTCGATTTAAATGGGAATTTCAACGGGTGAGGGTATGGCTCGCTCTGTGATATTTTTTATATTGTCTTCTTTTTCTGTGTTCTTACTGAAAGAAAAAAACTTGAATATTGGATTTTGTGAGGGGGAAGTGGGCCTGGGGGTGTCTTTGGGGAATGAACTAAGTAAGCATACACCTTCACCGTGAACAATCCTTGGCGCGACAGATAATATTGTAGTCAAATTAAAATTGGATAAGTGCTGGTGAAAAAGGTGTTTAAAGGTGGGGGGAGAGGTTGTTTGTTAAATTTCTTTTGGGTGAGGGAGTTATTTCTTTTGGATGTTTTTTGGGGGCTAAAAGACAGGGGAAATAAGGTAAAATCTTTTCTTTGGGGATTGAAGGGTTGTTAAAAAATTTAGTAAAAAAGAAGGAAAGGGGGTTTAATTCAAGTCAAATATGTTAACGAGGGAAAGAAACAAAACAAAAAGTTTTTTTCTTTTTTTCTTGGATAAAAGAAAAGTAAAATTTGGGTTGAGCAAAAATTTTCTGTGGCAAGGGCTTAATAAAAGATACAGATGTGAAAGAAAAATCTACCTATGGGATAATTGAAAAGAAGATGTATCCAATGAAGGATGAAAGGTGACAAAAGCGGGAGGCCGCGGGGGAAAGATACTGGGGTTTATTTGGGGGGGAGATATTGAGATAGGAGGAATTTAATTGGCAAAAAGTTTGTCTTATATAAAAAAAAAAAAATTAAAAAGCCTCGGGGTGTGGTGCTTTATGTTAAGATAAGAAAAATTAGGAGGCGGAGTGGGGTTGTGTGACACAAGTTTTTTTTTTCCCCCAAAAGGGGCAAATTTGGGGAAAACATAAAAAGCATACACAAACATAAGAAAAATAGTTTTTCATCCCCCCCGTATGTCTCCTTTTTAAAATAGGGTTAAAAAAAGGGGGTAAGAAAGGGGGAAATTTTTTTGGTAAGTAAATTTTCTGAATGGGGAACAATAATAGGTTTTTTTTTTAAATTTTGGGAGGGGTTTGGGTCCAATTAGTATCAAAAGGGAAAAAAATGCAGGGTTTTTTTTTACAGCTGGGCTTTTTTGGGTATAAAATACATCAGACATTATGATAAATTCCGTAACTCTTTGGTGGGTGTCATACGCGATTACAAACACGTCAAGTGTATTGGATCATCAGTGTCCCGCCAACGCATCGAAAAGAGGGTTCTGTACGCTTTATCAAACTATGAAGATTAGGCACTTCTAGATTTCCCTCACGCTATACTTTTTTTGGCGTTTTTTTTTGGGGGGTTTTTGGAAGGAGGGGGCAGAGAGATTGGGCGGTTTTAGGAGGTGGGGGGGGCACTCAAAAAAATAATCTACCATAAAGCCTCATAAGAAGGACAAACATCATCGTTTATTTTTTTATGATATTTTTCAAATATTGCGTGGTGCTATCGCCTTCCTCTGCGAATGATCACTTTCACAAGGCAACTTCAAAAACAATATTCACACACACATTCTTCTCCACCGCTATCTTAGTGATTTCAAACCACGTTATCTATTCATCATTTAAGTTATCAGTCACAAGGCAGAGCATAGATCAAAATTTGCTCGTTAATGCATAAAAAATACATCCATAATCGACCTACTCGTCCGTGCATGACCTCAGCTACAACAATTTTAATATACGAAATACTGACATTAATCATTTACAGTATACGATTTCATTATACATTCGGCTCCGAAGGATATGAATGGCGGCTTATAACTGGGCGCAATTCCATGTCCTCTTCTCACACTCCAGAGGCGCAGTGATGGCCAGTGCCCTGGTCAAAAAGATAAAGTAGGTAATTGTGAAAGGGAAGCCAACACTAACTCCACCAAGTTCTCCCTTCCGTCGCGCCTTCTACGACATCGCTAGGACCATACGATGTTGGGCAAAATTTTTTTCTTACACACTACACAGTAGGATGGGAAATAAATAAAGGGATACGCGGATGTCTGTAAAGTATATGGTGTGGTCTAAGAAGAGGGGATGTTTGGTATTTATAAGAGTTATTGTGTTGGGAATATATATGATTTTAAGTGGTTGTCTTGGGAGGGATTTGATGTGGATATGAGAAATCGCTATAAGGCAGAAAGAGGGGCTGATTATTCCATTAGGTTCACTGACACCTAATATTGTTTCATTATTGAAAAGGTACGCACCTAAAAGCCTCGAAAGAAATGGAATAATAATAATCATAAATATAAAACTCAAAAATTAAGGTTTTTGTATGAAATAAATTGGAAACGGAAATTAAGTGGTGAAATAAAATAAGGCGGGGTTGTAGGTTGAGGTTTATGGGGGTAAAAAGAATACATTGTGAGGTAGTTATTTATGGGGGAGGGGTGTCCTAAATTGTGGGTTGGATATTTTATGGGTTTTTATATTTTAATAAGGATAATATATTTTTACTAATACATTATGTTGACGTACCGGGAGTTAGGGGTGGGGAAGTGAATAACCCCCCTACTACAAATATAGGGTTTTGGGGGTGGTTTATTTTTTATTTTTTTTTATTTATATTAATATATAATTGAGTATTTTCTATTCACTTATTTATTAGGGGGGCCCTTTATATTTTTTAACTTTTTCCTAAAATATATGTTATATTTATAGGTAAATAATTAAATCAGAATATGGGGGGGGTATTTATATTTAAATAAATAAATTGAAATAAAAGGAATATTTTTACTCAGGGGTGGGTAGTGAGATTGGGGGGCGCTAATAGGGTAAAAATAAAGTGGAATTTTATTTTTATTTTTATTATTTTTGGAGTTTTTTTTATTTATTATATTTTTATTATTATTTATAGTATATATTTATTTATGTATTATTAATTAATTATATAAATTATAAGGGTGAATATATGTAAATTATGTGGAGGTGTAGGTTAGAAAATATATATATAAGGCAAGATTCTTTTGTAATGAATAATTAAATGGGTGCAAGGTTTTACACTCGGTACCCTAAATCATAAAATAATTCGCGCGCGGTGCACATTTTGCGTGGGTTTTCTGTGTTTTTATCTTGGCCGGGGGAGAAATGAAAATCCTTGACGAAAGAGATAGGTTTTTTTTAAATAAATTTGGAGAGAGCATTTGTGGGTAAGAAGAAAAGGACTCTTTGGTAGTGGGTTTTTTATCGTTCAGACACAGCGAAGGGGTTTTGGGGAAAAAGTAAACGTTAGACAAAATTAAGAGTTGAAACGGTATTGGGGTTGTGGATTTTTGAAGTTTGGAAAAGACCCCAGGTCCGACCTCCCTCCAGTTGGGTTTTGGGAAGTTATGTTTAAAAAAGAAAATAAAAAAAATGAAAAAAAAGCAAAAAAGCTTTTGGAAGCGCAAGTGGGGTTTTCCCCTGGATAAAAGTTTTCTTTGTAAAATTATTATTCTTTTCCGAATAGGGTAATGTTTTTGGGTTTGAATTTGAAGTGAAAAGGACACGGGATTTTGTGCCCCAGGGGTTTTAACAAAGTAAAAGTTAGGAAGGAAAAAAACGTGTGGAATCGGCCCCAGGGAAGGGGCCCGCTGGTGGCCCCAAATTAAATTTCGTTTTGGGTTGGAAAATTGTTTTTTTTTTAAAGGGGAACCCTTAAAAGGGGTTCCTTGGAAAGTGGCGGCCTTAAAGTTTTCCCCCCCCCCCCCTTTACAATTTCTGTATGGCAAGGTTTCTCTGGTTTTATTTCACTTTACCCTGGTGATTTTTATAATTGTATTGGGTTAATAGTTTTGGGGATGAAAACCCCCTATGGGGTGGTCCTGGAATTATAAGAAACAGGGTTTATAGATCCCTTATTTTTAAAATAAAAAGTTATTTATGTTATTTTTTCCCCCAAAAATGTTGGGTTATTTTTCCAAGAATAAAAAAACATAAATCTGGGACCCCCAAAAATTCCCGCCCCTTTAAATGGGAGCGCATCGCTCCACCTAAAAGGTGGGTGAAAAAAGAAATTTTTATTTAAAGTTGGGGGAAGGTAAAAAATGAAATAACCCGTATTAGTAAAAAAGAAAAAAGTGGGGGGGGGTGGTTTTTGTGGGGGGGAGTGCATAAAAAGGGATTTAAAAAAAATGAGAAAAAAAGGAATTAAAAAAGTGAAAAAATATTTTTTTTTTGGAAAAAAAGAAAATTACTGGGTTTTATATTTTTGTTTTTCCCCCCACCCCCATTTTTGGGGGGAAAAGGCGGGGGATATATTGAGACAAATTGGAAAAAAGGTTCCCCTCCCGGGTATATATATATGATTATTTATTTATATATATAATTTTGTGTGATATTTTGTTCCAGGTGAGAATACTATTGATTTAATTTTTTATTAATAATATTAAGTTGTGGAAGAAGTTTGGTTTTTAAATGGGAGTTTGTTTATATATAACTTTTTATATGTAAGTGCCGTAAGGACTAGAGCAAACCCCCACCCGGTAGGTCACTATATATATTATGTGAGGAAAGATGCACATAATATAAAAGAATAATAAATATATTTCACGTCTTTAGGGTTAGGGCTGATAGAATAGACTTTTTAGTCATGTAGAGAAAACAGCGTATTAATTTGGCGACACTACCGGAGAGCCGAGACCGTCAGGTGCGGTGATCCCCCTACAGGTATAAGCGAGCGTTATGCCTGGACGAAACAATAACCGTATCTCAAAAAACTACAAAATGGGACAGGGCTGGAGGTGCCACGCGAGATAGCATTAGACGAGGAAGAAATAGTTCTGGTTTCGTAATTTTATTATTTTCCATCAGAAATTAAAAATGTTTGTGCTACAAGAAGGCAAAGAAAAATAAAAGATAAAATAATAAAACAATTATATTTAGTATAAATAAATTATGGTAATAAATAGGAAAAGAAAATGGGGGCCGGGAGGGGTTTATATATTTGTTCTAGATTGGGGGCCCCATGGTGTTGGCGCCCGCCCCAAAATAACTAGCCCCTTATCACTGGGTGCCCAAGGGGGAATAATTAGAAAATACCCTTTACAATATATGGAAAACCGGATAATAATATTATTTTTAACTTACTATTAATTAAAAGTGTATATAGTGTTGAAAAGTATATGGTATTACGGTTACTACCTAGTACGTGAGGTATTCTATCACCTACATTGGATAATATAATATATATGCGCCCCCCTTTTATATCCTAAGCTTTTTCATATAATAGTAGGTCGGGTGTCGCAAGGAGGGGAACTGACGAAATATATGCTCATTTACAGCGATAAAGGAATGAATTTTTGGATATCTGGTAAATAATTTGGATAGGAATAATGTATACATAAAAAAATAAACACCCCCATACCCAGAAAACCATCCTATTGTTTACATCCCCATTATTTTGGTATATTTTCCGTCAATTTGGATTTGGTAACCCGCGGATAATGAGGGAAGTTCCACCTATTTATGAAGACCTGTTATTGGGTATAAAAAATTTATGGTACAAAAAGAAGGGGGGGGTGGGTGCGTTAGAGAGATAATTTGATTTGCTCATCAGATCTCCGTCCCCCCTCATCTCCCACTAATTTGTGGTGGGCTTTTTTTTTTTCTACTAAATTTTCTTATAAGATTCTTGTTCGAACGTTTTTGGGTTCCCCCCCCCATGTGTCTCTCCCCCTACTTTACTTGGTTTCCAAGGGTATTATTCTGTCATCTGCTGCCATCGGCATGCGCGAGTCGGTTGTGTTTTTTCTCGCCCTTTTTTCCGTGGGACACTATCGCGGCGGTCGAGGGACTAATCACACTGCCCTCTCCTCGGCCGCGAGGGCTCTATTCCCGGTAATCCTCCTCGCTTGTTCTTTCTTTTGGTTATTTTTTTTTGTGTGATGTCGACGGGCACCCGGCCGTTTTCACTAATATCCCCGCCCCTTCCACTCCACCAAGGTGTAATGCGCAAATTATTGGCGGTGGCGGGCGGGGGGGGCCCACTAAGGGAAATGGTAAAAGGGGTTGCCGCACACGTTAGGAACATACAGAGAAGGACCCAAGCACACGCATAAGAAAAAAAATTAGCACAAAAGTAGTTAATTATATTACATTTATTAAAATAATGATAATAATATATATTATAAAGTATCATACCTGCCATGTTATTGCCGTAGGCGCAATGCATAGCCTGGGCCATGAAACTGTTATAATTAATCCTGGTATAAACCAGTATGACGCAGTTAATTCTGGTTAATATATAATATTATATTTATTTATTTTTTTTTTTTTATTTTTTTATTTATTTTTTTTTTTTAAACATTTATAGAATTATAATTAAAATTTCTCATTTTATTCGTGTATTTCCAAGATTTATAAATTTCTCATTTCCCTACTTGTATGTTCTTTTTGTAGTATTTAACAGAAAGAATTAATTTGATGTTTATTTTTTTTTTTTTTTTTTTAGCTTAGTTTTCCTCCCCAACAAAATCGTTTTTGGTTATATAAATAATGAAATATAAGGCCCCACGGCACTCTCCCCAGCATGTATTCAACCTTTATCGCCCCGCCGTTTTAGAATGTTTGTTTTTGAATTTTTTAAATGTAAATGGAGTGGTTTTTTACCCCTTGTGGCTCTTCCTAGAGCTTGGCCATATCTATTTAATGGAGGGGTGATATAGTGCCATATTATAGGAACCCTATTATTTAAATATATATATCACCTATCTATACCAGTAAAATAATGTCCCTACATTCACATTATCACCCTACCATTACCTAACTTATTTATTCTTACTCCATAATCTTATTTCTATACCCCCGTAATCACTTTTATAAATATAAAGTTGAATAAGAGTAATTATTATTTTAATAAATTATTAGGAATCTATAAGTTACTATAGTATATTACTTATTTATTATATAACTAATGTAGCAAACATATACCGAGATAAAATTATGCATAAATTAAATAAAGTAAGGGGTTATTGAATACTGTTGTAAAAGAAAAAAATCACATAAAGAAACTCCAAACATTTCAAAAAAAAATTTTTCTCTATATTTATATTTATCTGCTCTTTTAGATTATTCTTTGATTTATTCCACTGCCAATAAATGACAAAGAAAATGTGTAAAAAAATAAAACGCAAAATACTTTTTACAGACATCACTGAGAGAACACCTGCCTCCACGTCATTGACTTTGATTTTTTATACCACCCCATCTTTTTTCCCACAATCACATTATACATAATTAAACTGATTGATTATTTTGACGATGCGTCTCTCCTCTACATGTCACAGCCCCAAAGAGATAATATTTTTGTTCTCCATAAAAATTAACCCCAATCATCGTTTCAAAATATGAATTTTGCGCCGGGAAAAATATATTGAATTGAGAGTTTTCCATATAGACTGCTATTGGTACAACAACTTAGGGTTTTTAAAAAATTGCTGGATAAGAACCAAATTCAACGAGATAGGTCTTTGTTACCAAATGGTATTTATCCACCCTTTGCAATAACCTAAGCTTTCTCTCTTAAACATCTTTATAAACTATCATTGGCTAGAGGATTTTTAAAAAATATAAAATTACTAAATTTATAGAAATGTGAATAATATTTTTGAACTTTTTTTTAAAGAGAACTCTTTTTCTCCATTACACATCAGACTGATTAAAAAATGTCGTGAAAGAAATAGGCTGTGGACGTAGCCCAGTTAAAATCCATATACTGAAAATCTTTCCTCTAAGAAATTAAGGTAAGCCGATATCCACGCCTATTGAAGTGCGCACTTATAATTTTCATTTCTCCCGTTACAATGCGCCAAGGGTTGGCTCGTCCACTCAGCCGTTTTTGAATTGTCTTATTGAATTTTACTCCATAATTAATAATTACAATAATTCCATATTTTTTATTGGTAAAATATTAGGCTAAGACAAAATAATTCATGAAATTATTTCATATATTGAGGTTTGAGTATTGTCCGCCCCCCGGTGGTTGTGTAGGCAATGTAAATTTAACATCTATTCGAAGTATATTCTCGAATACTTAAAAAATTTGAAACTGAAGAAATTTTTTTTGCTTTACAAATTTGCAAAAGATGAAGCCATCTGTGGATTGAAAATAAGTGATAAGACATATATATATTCTATTTAAAGATTCGCCATTTCTGACCAGAAAAAAACCACACATTTCATCTGTAGACCTTTAAAATATGAGAAAAGAAAAGCGATCAATAATGAAAGTCCATCCAAGAAAAATTTCCTTTTTTACTCGAGGAATCTTGTTATGAAAACTTAAGGGTAAAGGAATAAGACTGGTTAAATTAAACAGTAAAAAAGGTGACTCGCTCTATTTCCCACTGACAGCTCTTAAGAGAAAAAGTATTTTAAATGTTCAAAGTTTTTGTTGGTTCCGTTCTAATCACGTTTCAAATAATAAAATAATAGCACGTACTTTAGCCGCACGAGAAACACAAGCAAAAACAAAAAAGATCATTCAAAAATCATTCAATGATGATGTTATATTATATATATATATATTAATATTATATTATTTATATTATTATCTTATATATCGGATTATTGGGCCGTGAATTATCCTTTCTAGTCCAACACATTGTATACGGAATATCATTCATACTATCTCTTATAAAACGAATTGCAATTCGTTGTATAAGAATAATTATGAAATAAATTTATTTATTATATTATTATATATTATATTTAGCCCTATTATAAGATACACTGGCAACATAGAAAGGTTATATTGACTAGTTATTTATTCTCATCACTACACAGTAGTGCTTCGCGTACCCATACTTTGTCTTCCTCACAGAATATTTGGTTACAAAAGAAAAAAACTTTGGAATGTTTTTTTTTTCCCTTTTTGGGGGTGGAGGAATAAGATAAAAATTCGTTTCATTATTATAATTATTACTAATTTAGTTTGTTGTTTATCATACAGTACTTATTATATATATTATTATCATTATTTTTTTCTTAGCAGCAGTAAGCTTTGGAATCACTTAACTGTGAAAGTAGCTAGCTGCAGAAGCCTGTATAGGGTGCTGACAGGATCAGGTTTTAATATTAGAAATCGGGAAGCAACCAGAAACTCAAGTAAGCCATTATAGAGCAATGCATAAAACTATCTTTAGTCTTTTATCTCACACTATGAGTGAAGATAGAGAAGTATCACGCTTGGGTTAAAATTATTTATTATTATTTTTATATTATTATTATTTATTTTTTTTTTTGGCAACTTTCTTTTTTTAATAGTTTTTTATATATTATCTTATATAAATTAGTATGATGTTAATAACCATGATCTTCATCACCTCCGTATTTTCGTTATTTATATTTAACCTTCTCACATATATTATATATATTTTAGGTAACCTCATAATAAACCCTCCCTGGGCGAATTGGGCCCCCCCGGGTGGATAGCGCAACAATAATTTCTACTTTAGATATGTATCTAGTTGCACATGTACTACTATATATTTTTTAAATGGTTCTATTTTATGTATTATTTATTATATTATTATAAACCTATTTATTTTATTTTTTCTATTTTAATAGCACTCTCATAACCTTATTATTTATCCCCAACCAGCAATTTTTAATCATGGATTTTCTCAAAAAACCTGCTTTCCCCACTTTTCTGGGGTTGTTGTGATCCAATGATCAGCATATATAATATAAACTTTCAATATATATAATATATATTAATATTAATAATATAAATAAATTATTTATGATATATATAATAGTATTACTATTAGTTATCAGATTATATTATGATATATATTAATTTTAATCAATTGTATTATTTAGATAAACATAAATTATTATGATATCAGGATTGCCCAATTTAATAAAAAAATTTAATGAAAATGAGAAGAAAGTATTTCGTCTCAAAGCAAACTAGTTATATATTCCATAAAAAAAAGTTACTATCGGAATATCTTTTTGCGGTATTTTACAGGTTAACATCTAACCGTTATTACTTGAAGGAATAAGGGATCTATATTATATATAATAATTTTATTATATATATTATTCCGCTTAAGTAGATTAAAACTTATTCGTTTATTATGTATTAGTATCCCACGATAATAATATTGTTTTTGTGTCCAAAGGCCCTTTGTGTGGCAGAAATTTTATATAATGTTTTTTCCTTTTATTAATATTAATATATATATAATATATATAATTTATATATATATATATAAATATATTATTTATATTATATATATAATATATTTATACTTTAATTAAATATATTATATATATATAAATAAATATTTATATATAATATATAATATATATTTAATAAATATTATTAATAAAAATTATTTAAATGAAATTACTTTTCTTTGGCATTTTCCTTTTTGAGGAACCGCATTCCCGAAAAGGATTAATGCCCCCGAAATAAACGTTTCGGATCCGGTTTCTGAGGGTTCAGAACACGTTTCGGGAACGAAACGCTTTTTGGTTTTTTTCAGTTTACTTTAAAATTTTTGTCATTTGGGTGGGATAGTTTTGATTATAGGGTTTTCCGTCGGGGAATACGAAGCCCCTTTCAAAACCGTTATTAGGGCCCTTCCTTTCAGAAAAAAGATAGGCATTAATGGCTGGGCAAAGAAGAAAACGTGGGGAAAATTATCGGGGTAAAGAAGGGTACAATAAATGGAAGCGGCAAAAAACGGAAAAATAAAGGAGAAAAAAGAAAAAGGCCCGGGGCTGAAGATTGTGCCATGTTTACTTGGGGAAGATATCCAGACCCCTATATGTTTTAAAAAACTCTTTTCTTGGTTTGAAAACAAAGCTACAAGCCGCCTCAACATGCCCTGGAGGGAACTACGAAAAGAAAAAAATGTCAAGTAGTTTGCCCCCAGTATTACAGGTTCGGATGTACAACCTTTATCCCCCTACATTTTTTTCCCTAGCTGTTGGGAAAGAAGATAAACTTGGGTAAAACTGATGAATTGGATTTCCGCTGAAACTTAGTTCCCTGTAACTGAACGGCAAAAGAAGTTGCCCATCCCTAGTACTTTACTACTTCGCAAACCCTACAATACGAAGAACCCTACACATGCCTGGCCCATTTAACTGATTAAATTTCATTCATAAATTTTATTAACAAAAATATGAAAAAAAACAAAAAAAGTTGATGCAGAAAAGACTTAAAGTTTTTTCAAATAATCAAAGTAAAGAAGGTTTTTTATGAGGTGAAAGGAACTCGGTATCTTGAATCCGCGCGCAGTGGAAATTTTTTCGACAGCTCGAAATGGTTGAACAATTTTAAAACCCGAAAGTTTTTGTGGGGCCTAAAATTGTTTTTTCCAAGAAATCCGGTTTCCTGGTTAAGTGGGGTTAACTGCTCTGCGTGGCAAATTATTTTATACCCCAAAGGACAAGTCAACTCACCTTCTAGGATTTAATGATTTTGGAAACAATGCCCTTTAAACCCGTTCTTCTGGGAAACAGAGAAATAGGTTGAATTGCCCATCGATTAGTGTTAATCCAATTCACTAACAAATTATTTATTTTGGAAAAAAAAATAAGTAATATTTGGAATTTCATCGCCTCTGCACACCAGTGGAAGAAAAGACTGTGAATACTGGAAATTGTTTTTTTACGTGAAAGGTTGTTGCTGTCCCTGGAAATTTCCTTTTGTGGGCCCACAACGTTTTTGGGACAAAGAGGTGGAAAAAATGAAAATTAAGGCTCTTCCTCAAACAATGACCAATTCCCCTTGGATTGTATTGGGAAGGGCCCCTTTTTTGGGCCAGAGCTTTTTTTTCGGATTTAATCCATTTTAGCAAGGTCAATTTAATCCTCCGGGCCCTTAAGGCAAATATGTTGCGCGCACACGGGGTGTGGTTTCCAATACCGTGTTCTCCGCCTACAGACAATGCCCCCATTGAAGTTTTTTAAATCAATTGGATGGCCATGGGAAGGGGTTTTTTTGCCTACTATTGGGTGTTCACAGAAATCAAAAATCATTTCAAAATATTATAGTGATTTTAGCGGGAGATCCGCACAGAAAAATCCTTCTTTCCAACATGTGGGATTCAAAATTTAAAAACCAGCGCTTTGGTTTGATTTGGGGTGCTCATGTAAAAAGCCCAGCGTTAGGAACCCACGTTGAATAGTTGTTTTAACAAGTTCTGTGATAACGCATTTCTCTAGGTTCCAATGGGAAATAGTGCGCCACGACTTCGAACTGAATCTTTTATTTTAAGAAAAAACTTTTTAAAAGGTAAACACGGGGAAAACCCTTCCAATAGGTTGGGGGAAACTGTCCGGAGGGGTTTCAAAGCTAACGACAAATTACCAAGTTAAACCATGGCCCCCCAGGTGAAAATATAACCTCTGGGTTTGGTTTTCAAAAGCCCCTAGAATCAAAAGGGAACAAATAGACGCATGGAAGTTATGGGTATTATGTTCTTTTTGGTTTTGCCAAAACTTTTAGCGGCTATGTTTAGGTGAGTACAGCAGCTAACCAATAGTGCATCGCTTGTTTTAGATGCTGATTCTCTTAGATTCGGGCGATTTCCACAGTTTATAAGGAAGTAACAACTTTTTTCCCTTTCCATGTACCTACATAGCTTGGTTTAACCTGGGTTTCAAATTCGTTCCGGAAGTCGTTGGAAGTCCTGTTCCCGTTTTACCAAACCGAGGCTGCCTCGAGTGAAATGCAACACGTTGGCATTTGCCCACGGCGAAAATAAAACTAAACGGCCCACGAAAATCTGCTTCTTGGCCCCCATTGGAATCGAAAAATACGCGGTTGGGGGACATTGAGTGAGAACCAAACCCAAGCCCCACCCCAAAGGAATCTGAATCATATCTTTCCCGCCCCCTTTGCCCAATACAAATGGACATTTTTGAAAACAAGCAACTTCCCTTTGCCCTTCCCCTTTTGGGGACTTCTTAATATTTACCATCGGTTTAATGCAGGCCCAAGGGTTCCCTCCATCTCTCCCAAGGCCCACCAAAATATTGGGGAACTGCAAAACCCTTGCCCGGGTTTCTTTTCTTGGTTACACGTTTCCGGGTGGTCCCCCCTCCATTTCGCCCTTCAATTCGAGGGACAATTTTGAAGGAATTTGAGACCAAAAGCCTGCAAAGATTCCTTGTAAAAAGCCCCAATAGCCCTATTTCTTTCAGAAACAAAAAAGGAAACAACGAAAGAAAGAACCGTATGGTGGGGAGAAAAAGGGTTTTGGAGAAAAATAATCCCATATTATTTTTTCAAGGGAAAAGGACCAGGTTTTAGAGTGAAAACGTACTTATTAATTTTTAGGTTGATGCGTTAGGTGTCAACTTCATTCTTGGGTAAGAAAAAATTATTTCGGAATATCAAAATGAAATTTTTTTGGAAAATTCCTTTTGTCTGTAGTGGACGTTATTTTTGAAATATGAATTTAAATTTCCAATTTTTCAAACCTATAATTTTGTTCTGATTGTTCCTGGAGGGGCTTGGCCCCCTGGTTGAGATGACCCTTTGTTCTACACTCTATGGTGTCCCTTGAAATTCATTTTAACGGTACCTTAAGTTGGAGGTGGGCAGGTCCCCCTTCCTCGCCAGCCCTTTTCCCCAAATGGTGACCATCTGAATACCGGGAATCTACCCTAACCCCGCTTCTTGGTTTGGGCCTAATACCGAAGGGCGAAGAGGGGTCCTTTTTCCGTTTAAAAAAGTTTTTAAAAAATTTATTTGGCCCGGCTCCCTTTACCTTTATCCTCCTCCCAAGAAAAAATGGTTGTGGAAGTTTATCTCTACCCTCGCATCCCGAGGGTCTGATCCTCAACAGAGGTCCCAACTTGGCCTTTTGAAAAAGAATCCCATTCCCGAATTAAATTTTCAAAACGTAAAGGCAAAAGAAAAGCCCCACTGGTAGGACCGGGGTTAAGTTGAATAAAAAATATTGTTTGAAGTTAGGTTTACTCCGCGTTATGCGAATAACACTGTGTTGTGATAGTTAATTAATATATATATTTATAATAATATATTTATAAATTATATAATTAATATATATATTATTATATATATATAAATATATAACTAATATTATATATCATAATATATATTATAATAAATTTATTAAAGTAATTTAAGTTTTTAAGGCATATTATTGGATATTCTGAATTAAAACATAACTGGTAAATTGAAATTTTAGTATTTTTATAATTATATATAATATTATATATATAACTATAATAATTATATTTAAATTATATATATAAATATATATTTTATATTAAATATAATAGTAATATTAGTATAATAATATTAATTATAATAAATAATATATAATAAAGTTATAGTATATATATATATAATATATATAATATATATTATATTCATAATATTATATATATAATATTTATATTAATTATATATATTTATTATATAAATGAATAATTATTATTATTTTATAGTTAGTCAATTTTTTTTATATAGTAATATAATGTTAATAATATATAATAAATATATAATATATAAATTCATAGCTGGGTCCAAATTCGTATTAGCTATACTAATACTATAATACTTAAGATTTATTATTTATCTTTATTAAAAATATTACTTTTAATCTTAATAACTATCTATTTATATATTATATATTATATAAAAATATATAATATTTATAATTTAATATATATATTATAATATAATATTATATTAATAATGTCATCGATTTTGATATAGTCGAATCGTGCATTTTAAATATATTTGTCAATATGAAGAAATTGTGGCTATTACTCTCGGTTGAGATTGTTAATGTTTTTCTAGGGGGGTGGATGACGCCCCTAAAGGGGATGGGTCCTCTTGGGGGAAGGATTACGGCGGGGGGGGCATAGATAACAAACAATTATTGATATCTCGTTTGGTAATAATAATAAATATAATTGTTAATGAATACGGGGCAATAATTATTGGTTTTCACTACTATTATTTATATAAAATAATATAAATTTTATTATTTATTACTATTTATATATATATATTTTTATATATATTGTATTATTTTATTTATTATTATATGGTAAATTTTCGATTACTTAATTTCCAAATATATATAATAAATTATATATTATATTATAATCCTAATATATTTATTTATTACATAATAAAAATTGGAAATGGGCTACTACCCTCTATAGGGTAGTGCTAATTAAATTCTAAAATCATGTGCCCATAAGGGTACACCTCTATATACCCCAAGCTAATGGTAGTTATTCCTAACTTGTAGGAGAGTAGAATATGCCATAGTTGGGTGACCTTGTGTGCAATATCCCCGCCCTACAAAATTATTAATAAAGAAACTCTAAATATGTTGGTGATGATTTCGCATGAATAAGTATCCCTGACGTTCATTATTATATATCAATGAGTATATTAATAGTATAATAGTTATACGAAGCTACTATCATACCTCATATATATCTATATAATGTCACTCCCTATCATTAATTAAAATGTTTTTCTTCACTACTTGTCAACGCAACTACTCGAAAATTATTTCATCATTAACTTTTAGTTAATATATTTTTATTTTCTGTTATGTTAAAAATTCCTTTAATTTCCCTATATATAAATATAATATATCCCGCCCTAACCTATAGAAAGAAACGATTTGTTGTTTAGTCCATGAGCACATCCCCCCGCGACAGGGGCAAAAAAGCGGCGGGAAGCAGGAATGCACTCGGATTAGAACAATGCCATCACTAAAATTGAAGGTAAATAATTATATTAAATATATAAATATATTATACATATTAAATAATATAAATATTATATAAAATTAATTATATAATTTATATAATAAAATATATACTATATAATATAATATTTTAATATTTATATAATACAATTAAATATTAATATATTAATATATAATTAATAATTTTATAATTAAATAATTTTTTATCCATTATGTATTTTGTAAATTATTAATTTTTTATATTTTATAGGTACTTTAATGGATAATTTCCGCGCCCCAACCCCACAATAAAAAAAACAGAAGTAGTGAAAGTTGAGCGCCGGGTATCTATTAGTAGCCCCAAAAGAAACCTTCTTGCCCCAATTCCCCAACCCAGGCCTTTTAATTCCAATATATTCTTCAAATTTAATTTAAGCATCTGTTTTTTAAATTTCACGTGCAGCTGTTTTTAAAAAAGGTTATAAAATATTTCAACTTTTCCCCAATAGCAGGGACTCTAAACATAGTTAAAATATAAAACTAAATGAAAGGGTTAATGAGTTTATATCTTATAATGGGGTGATGGGGGATTTAAACAATAAAAGCCTGTAAAATATTTTGTATTTGAAAATATAACTTGGAAGATATATAATAATTTTAATTCAAAAAAAATTGAAAAATTAAAGTATGAATAAATTAAAACGAAAAAAAAAGTTATTGGCAATCTTATGGGCCAAGTTCAACGTTAGGATATCCCCACAGTGTTTATTTGTTTGTAGAACCTTAACATGGGGTATCCTTGATGTCTACAAATTTATTTTAATTTTTATTATTTTTAGTAGAGGCCAAACCCCCCCCGGGATATCCCTAAAAAAAACTCCCCAACAAGCCTACGGGAAAAAGGGGAAATACACATTTTGCTTAATGTTATTTTATATTTTTATAATCTTTAAGTGGACGGGGGGAAAATGTAATAAAAAAAAAAAAAAATAAAATTAATAGACATTTCTCTAAAAAAAAAATAAACAAGGCTAAAAAAGAAAAAGAAAAAATACTTAAAAATAGAATTTCAACTACAAAACTTTAAAAATTTATAGAAAATTTGAAGATGTTTTTAAAAAAATAAACATATAAATAAAAAGAATATATAGTTTAATAAGTTCAAAAATAAAAGAAAAAATGCAAGTAAGAAAGAGAGTCTTTAATTTAAAGAAGGAACCAATAGTAAGATGGTTCTTCTTTCCCAATTATATTGTTTAAACAAAAATAAATAAGACTTTCTCTTTAAATAAAATTTTGTTTTTATTATATTTGTATAATTATTATATTAAACTAAACAGAATTAACACAACCAAGGGTAATCCGCCACCCGAATGCCAAAAGAAAGTCACCCGGGATTTTTCTCACGGCCCTTCCCGGGGAAACCCTACCGAGGGTTTTAAGGAGGGAAACCTAATTCACCCCACCCCATCTCCCCGGGGGAGGGGTATCCATTTCGGAACCCACTAAACCCGGGCCTCGTATTTTAGGGCGTATTTGGGATTTTCCGCGGGCGAGGGACCCACTCCGGCCCAACTAATCCCCCTAAACCAAGGAGGGAAAAATGGAAAAAAACCGTCCACCCCTTTAGGTTAAATAATCCGTACCACACGGCCATCGAAGCCCACTACAAATTGCCCCAGTGCTAATAAATACCAAATTTTAACCAAAAAATAAATCAAAATATTATTTATAATAATAATAATTATTAATATAATAATATTAAAAATAAATATATATATACTAAATAATAATAATATAATAAATATATTATAAATTTATATATATATATTATTTATAAAATATATTATAATATTATATATTAAATATAAAATAATTAAATACTAAATGTCAACCCGACCCCGACTTCCCCGGAAGCCCTCAAGTCAATAAATTTCCAAATATTGATCCAATATTTTGTTTTTTTAAAAAATTTTATTATATCTATTTTTGTTTTAAAATTAATTTTTTATTTATATATACTTTTATTTCCGACACTAAAAAAATGGTTGCCCAGGAAAAATTCAGGCCCAACAAATGGGTTATCCCCACTTTTTTTCCAGTAGCACC
>JABUQX010052535.1:62500-64028 GCA_015478945.1 Trachelipus rathkii | reverse complement strand
CATTGTGCTTCGTTCAGTGGAATTTGGGTGTTTAACGTTTTCGCATTTATCGTGGAAACGCTTTCGCGTTTTTCGTGCGCCACTTCATATATATATATATATATATATATATATATATATATATATATACTATATATATATATATATATATATATATATACATATATATATATATATATATATAAATATATATATATATATATATATATATATATATATATATATATATATATATATATATATATATATATATATATATATTCATAATCATCATCATCATTATCATCACTATCATCATTCACCTTCTTTTCCCCAGACTGGGGATAAGGTGCTTCAAATACACTGGAAAGAGAAGAGTAGTAGAAGAATGTAGCTACTTTTCTAATACCCACTAACGAGATCCCGTAGCAATCAGAAAAATCCACTCCAGGGCTTCACGGGACTGCGACGGACCCTCACTGTGGAATCTCGTCAATGTAGGATTCATACATTGGCCCATGTGGTCCACAAACATACCCCATCACAAAACCCCGCCATTTACTCCTATTATGCACGTTTCTTTCCCTCTCTAGTAAACTCACATTTTACTCTTTCAGCCATTCCTTTACTGACTCAATCCACTTTTTCTTCGGTTGATTCCCAGCACACTATCCGCTTAACCAACCAACCATCATTCATCCTTTCCACAGGACCAAACCATTTCAATGTATTCTCTCATTTACTCCTTTCTTCACACCACACAACACCCTAATGCGTTCATTACACATTTTATCAATTCTTCACACACCTAACACGCCCCTAAGATTGTCCATTTGATCACGTTGTACCTTAGATCTATATCTCTTATTCCAACCCATAATTTCACTACCATACTTTAACACAAGTAACAACATACCCTCGTTTAAGATCCAAGCGCACTCAAGACTTAGTCCCTTTACACCCACCAAGGATTTAATTACACCAGCCATCTTCTTACCATTCAAAATTTTCCTATTACACATTGCATCATCCGTTACCTTTTCATCCAAACATATATCCTAAATATTTAAACTCGGACACTTGTTCCAGTTGCTCACCATTAAACATAACTTCACACCGAGGACTGTCCTCACTCACAACCATAACATTACTCTTATCTACCTTTACTTTGTAACTCTCAAACTCTTCAGATTCACAACACTAAACCAAATCTCTCGCATATAATAGGTAGCGCACCCTCCACTCTCTTCCACTCTCCATCATTCTAACACCTTTCCTTGCCACCCCACCTCTAATTCTTTCATAACCCAATCCATATGCAAATTGAATAACCAAGGAGATAGAACACATCCTTGCCTTACTCCTTCATTAATGGTAAATGAATCACTTTCAACTCCATTTATTTTTACACATGACTCACTATCATCATACATACTTTTGATTCAATTCAGAAGCCTACCACCAACACCATAATCCATAAAATCCATAAAACTTAAATACATTTATTCTTCTTTTCTCAAATTTTCTTAATCATTTGTTTCAATGAATA
>JABUQX010052535.1:55000-57500 GCA_015478945.1 Trachelipus rathkii | reverse complement strand
TAGAAATCTTAGTTTGAAGAACAAATTCAAATTAAAAAATGTGGAAGGCCAACACCAAATTTGCAGATAATTAATAAAGGCAAAAATGGAAATCGGAGTTTCTGTCATGAATGGTTCCAAAAAAAATATGGTTAACGGGGTGTCCTATAAGACAGAAGTTATATTGCTGGCCATGTTTAATTTTTAGCAATAATTCAGTCAAAGACGCTTGGGGAAAAGAAGGTTTTTCTGATATGAAAAATTTGAGTAGAGCATGCAAAAAACATGAAGCATCTCAGAGACATTTAGAATGTACCTTAAAATATAGTAATTTTGGAAAATACAATATTGATCAGGCTTTAAGTGAATCTCATAAAACGCTTATTAAAAAACATAACGAAAAGTTGACGAACATCAGTATGTTTGCTTCGAAGGCGACTAAATAGACAGTGACCTGTGTAATTTTTCTTGGTAAACAAGAATTGTCATTCAGAGGACACAATGAAAGTTCCTCTTCTTTAAATAAAGGTAATTATGTTGAACTTCTTTCTCTCCTTAAAAAGTACGATTGTAGGCTTAAGGAAGGTGTTCACTGCTCTGGATCTTTTCAAGGTACATCACCTGATATTCAGAATGATCTAATTTCATGCGTGAGTAAAGTTCTCAATGATCATATTACAACAGAAATAAACAGTGCTATGTTTTTCTCAATTCAAGTGGACGAAACAATGGATAAATCTGTAGCTGAACATCTATCCATAATTATTCGTTATGTGGACGAGAAGTGCGACATTCAAGAAAGATTTATTGTTTTTTTCCAGTGTCTGAAGACAGAGGAGCTGAAGCTATTACAAATATAGTGTCTAAAGTCGTGGAAAATTTTAATGAGGCACGATCAAAATTAGTTGGACAAACCTACGACGGGGCATCAGTCATGGCGGGCGATATTTCAGGAGTGAAAACAAGAATTATGGCAATATATCCAATGGCGTTTTTTACTCACTGTTATGCTCACAGACTGCAATTAATTTTGCTAAACGGAACAAAGATACCTGAAGTAAAGCGATTTTTTTCTCATTTGAATTCATTTCATGCGTTTTTTAGTAAATCGCCCAAACGGATGACATTATTACAGGAAACTTATAAGAAATCAAATCTGGGCGGAAACTTTAAAAAACCTATTGCTCCATCAGAAACTCGATGGAATTTCAAAGAGCGCGCGGTTAGTGTAATTTTAGAATTGTACGAAGTTCTTATCAAAGTTTTTGATGCCGTATCTGAATGGCATAACGACTATGAAGCAGTTACGCTTGCAAATGGCTTAAAATATATACTTTCGGAATTTTCGTTCGTATTTTTATTGTGTGTTTATAGTCGAATTTTTGATATATGTGGATTTTTATTTAGTATTCTCCAAGCAAAGCACTCAAACATACCTACAGCAAATAAATATATAATGGAAGTATCTGTAAAATTATCTAACCTTAGGTCAGATGAAGCTTTTGGCTCTGTTTACGAAAGAGCTGTTAAAATTTGCGGCGAGCCAAAAGATAAGAGAGGTTATGACAAGAATAAATGGAAAGGCTTGTTTTATAGTGTTCTGGACCATGTTACTACACAAATAGAAAGCAGATTTAACGATTTTGACAAATTGAATTTCTTTGCACTTTTAGATAATAATGAATTCATAAACTATAGGCGACGATTTCCGAATATTCTTATAAATTCATTAATAGAGAGTTACCCCATTTTTGAAAAAGAAAAGCTGTGTAGTGAACTAAAAGTTTTATGGAATAGCGATGAGCTAAATGTAAGCCAAAATATTCTCCTTAAAAAAATTAAAGAACTTGATATCAGTAGTTCATTTGATCAGGTGTTTCGTCTAGCTACATTGATGTCAACTCTTTCTGTAACCTCCAGCAGTGTTGAGAGATCTTTTTCTTGCCTTAAAAGAATTAAATCTTATCTAAGAACCACGATGAGCGATGAAAGATTAAATGATTTGGCAAGGATGTCAATTGAAAAAGAGCTACTAGTCTCATTATGCGAAAAAGAAATTCTGTATGATGAAGCAATACGGTACTTTCTACAAAAAGAGAGAAAACTGAAGCTTCAATACAAGTAATATATTAACCAGTGTTTTTATTAAAGCAAAATCCGTAAAGGCAGATTAATAATATATGTATGTAATATATATATATATATATATATATATATATATAATAATAATAATATATATATAATATAATAATAATAATAACAACATAATAATATATATATATATATATATATGATGCTAATATATATATATATATATATATATATATATATATATATATATAATATATCTAATAATACATATAAATATAGATATAATATATATAATATATATATATATATATATATATATATATATATATATATATATGTATATAATATATCAAATTTTGCCTTAAACGAGATTCATTTAACTAGTAACGGTGCCATGCTGCACCACCTGCGTATATATATATTATGTAAT
>JABUQX010052535.1:45000-50000 GCA_015478945.1 Trachelipus rathkii | reverse complement strand
TCATCATTTCCTCGGTTACTGTTAGTATCTCTGTCTTCTGTATGTTCATCCTCATCCCTGCTTTAATCTGCTCAGCCGCCAAACAACCACCACCTCTCAGATAATTCTCCTCTCTCTCTCCGAGAACATGCCAGATCGATACATATGCCATTATGTCCCTTTCAAATTCTCTCCAGTCATCTGCTCACTTTCCTTATCGCCACGTCTAAATATAATATAAACAGCAGTGGCGATAAAACACTCCCCTGCTTCACTCCTGTTTCACCTCAAACCATCTATCGTTCTCACCCCAGTTCTAACATTACAGCTGCATTTCTCACATACTTTCTATTGCCTTCTTTAATCTACCTTTTACTCCATAATTCACTCTCATGCTCTAAGGCTATTTTCTGTAACTTTCCGAATCAAATGCCTTTTGAGAATCGATGAACGCTACATAAGAATCTTGCCATATTCAGCATCTTCTCTGGAACCATTCTTAGGTAAGAATAAGGGTCCGTCGTTTCACTCTTACTCTTCATCACCGTCAAATATAATATAAAAAGCAGTGGCGATAAAACACTCCCTGCTTCACTCCTGTTTTCACCTCAAACCATCTATCGTTCTCTCACTCAGTTCTAACATTACAGCTGCATTTCTCATACATACTTTCTATTGCCTTCTTTAATCTACCTTTTACTCCATAATTCCTCTCCATAGCTCTCCAGAGCTTTTTCCTTGGCACCGAATCAAATGCCTTTTGCAGGTCGATGAACGCTGCAAAAAATCTCTTGCCATATTCCAACATCTTTTCTGAGACCTTTCTTAGTGTGAATAAGAGGTTGGTCGTTCCTCTTTCTCTTCGATACCCGTACTGTTCTTCTCCAAGTCTCGGCTCTACCTTCTCTCTCAACCTCCTCTCCAATATTCTTTCGTATATTTTCGCCAGATGGTCCATCAGTGAAATACCTCTATAATTATTACAGCTTCCTGCATCTCTTTACCTTTATATATCGGTATTATTATTGCTTTGCCCCACCTTTCCGGCACCTTTCCCTCTCTCCAACACTTGTTCATCAAACTGATGATTCTCCCCTCTCAGCCCTTCTCCTCCTCCACCACCAACTCCAACCACTCGATCCTCTCTAGAGCTTGCAAATTCTTGTAGTGTCCTTTTTTATAGCCTCCTTATATTCTTCTACCTCTCCGGCTTCCTCCTCCTCTTCCTCCTCTCTCGTCTGATCTGCAACTTCTTCATCTTGTTCTCTGTATTCTGTAGCAGATCTTCATAATATTGGTCCTACTATTTTCTTTCTTACGGCAAAACGATCTTCTCCAATTCTATCTTTTATAACTCAAGTTACGGTCTTTGGTTTTCTATAGGCTTCGCCATTTTGAATAGGTTTTTTCTTCCCTTCGCCCACATCTCTCGTTATTTCTCCAGCCATTCTCTCCGTCTCCTTATTTTTTGCCTTCCTCTTTTTCTCTCTGCCTCATTTCTTGTCTGTACATATTCCTCCCTTGCTGCCGCTGTAGTTCTTCTTTTCAGCCACTTCCTCATTTTTCCTTGATTTTTCCTTAATTGCTTTTTCATTTATTCGTTCCACCATGGTGTATGTCCCTTCCTAGTACCTCCTACCCATCTTTTACCAAGAGTTTTCTCTACCACTTCCCTGATGACATCCTGCAGGTCTTCTCTCCAAGCTCCATTCCTTTGGGTTTCCTGCATTTCCCGTTCATAATTTCGTGTCGGGACATTGTTCTTATAAAACTTCTCCACTCTGGTCACTGCCCTCTTCTGCTCATTTGTTTACTCCTCCCTCCCATTTTATCTTCATGTCCGCCACCACCAGTCTATGATCCGCATCCAAGGACACTTATTACACCTTTACCTTCTTACCTTTAGGATCACCTTTACATTCTTACCATCCTTTTATCACAGACTATCGTAGCCAGTCTATCTTATTACTGTCAATTGTTTGCTACCTGGTTGTCTCTCTTTCTCTCTCTATCTCTCTCTCTCTCTCTCTCTACTATATATATATACTCTCTGTATATATATATGTATATATCATATATATATACATATACTATATATATATATATATATATATATATATATACATAAGAGAGAAGAAGAAGAAGGAGAGAGAAGAAGAGAGAAGAGAAGAGAACTTGGACATACGATAGGGTTAGTGAAACATAAAAATAAACATTACATAAAAAGTTTAGGTAGAATGTCCTTCTCTTCGAATTAGTTTCGTAAACACCCAAACCACAGGAAATATAGTATATATATATATATATATATTATATATAATAACATATATATATATGTCATATATATATATAGCTAACTCACCATAACATATATATATATATATATATATATATATATGTATATGTATATATATAGGACCGTATTTAGGACTAATATATATATATATATGTATATGTATACATATATGTATATATATATATAATAATAATAATATATATATGTATATATATATATATATATCATATAATAATATATATATATATATATAATATCGCTATATATATAATATAACATGAAATATATATATATATATATAATAACAATATATAATAATATATGTAATATATATAATAAACAATATATGGCGTGGCGTGGCTGTGTGTGGCAAATATCTTTGCTGTATATCGTGTATATCAGTTATACAAACAGGGTTTGCGAAGGTTCTGAATTTGTAGAATTGGTTTGATATCAAAGTACTAGGCGACCTGATCTCTCAGGTGATTTTGTAAATTCAATATAAATAATATCAAGAGCACATTATAGTGTTTATATTAATAGGAAATGAGGAATTTTTGTGGTTAGTAGAGATTTTTTAGATATAGTTGCTGTTGAAAGCGCAAAAGCAGAATCTTTAGCAGATGCAATACTGCAAATGTTGAAATAAAAAGTGATTTATGATTGTACAGCGACATGACGGTGCATCATCAATGAAGAAAAGTTTTAGGTAGAAGTGGTCAAGCTGCCGAAAATATGCAAGGGCAATGTATGCTCATTTCTGTTGACATTCTTATGGAGTACAACAAATTAGAAATTACTGGGATAATGGAAACTACTGAACACTATTTTTCAGTTTACCAAGGCCGAAATATTTAAAGGAAAAAATAGAAAAGATTTTCCTAAAGTGATGAATAAAACTAAAACGAATGTGTGAAATAAGGTGGATGAAAATTTACTATGGATTGTTACGATTTAGAGAGGTTTTTAAAGAAATTGTTGAAGCTTTAAAGGAGTTTGAGGTAGATTCTGTAATCACAAACGAATAGGCTGTAAGTTTATTATAATTTCAACCATATTCTCCCTCACTTTTCCATGATGTACTACATTGCAGTCTGCATAATTTGTGACAGCAAATGCTCTTAATCACATTGAAAAGGTGATACTTGTTTGCAACAAAACTTCTGCTTTCTGTTAATGAAGAAATGAGTGTGCCGAGTGTCAGCATCAATGCAATACAAAATAGAATAAAGCAATTTCAAATCCTTTTCTTAGTGTTTTTTCAAACCAGTTAGAGAGCAAGTTTGTGAGCCAGAGATCCATACTTACTAGTAAAGTTATTCCTTTGATATCTTTTAAAAATTTAACGAAATTGTAAATACACCTGATCTATACAGTCATATTTGAAGAGTTAAGAATGTTAGCAACTATCTCACTCACAACGTCCACTCCAGAAAGATATTTCTCAACTTAATGGAACTTAATTTTCGTTCCGTTTCTAAAATGTTATTACTGCTCTCCTCCTTCCCATACTTTTCGAATAAACGCCTTGCTGGCGGAATTACCCCAAGTCATGGAGAACACTTTTAATATTTGTCATTATTATGAATTTTACAAACTCCAGATTGAAAAAATAAATGCATTTATTCTTTCAGTATTTTCCTAAACTTTAGCCTAGTTATATATATTATATCGGGGTGAGGGGACGAACCTTGCACCTAGCCGAAGAAAGAAAAACCATTAAGCGTAGAAAGCTAATAGAAAGGGATGATCAACTCGATTGGCAAGAATCCGCAAGCCCAACCGGTTCGCAACTCTTTTTGAAGAATTAAAAAGAAGGAAAGATCTCTAGATACTCTATTATGTCACTAATGAGACTATCTATGAAATGAAATACAGACACACAATTTCATATAAAAATATATAATTAAAAATAAAAAAACGCATATATACAGACTTGGGCTTTGCACGTTTTGGTTAAATGTAATGAAGAAAAATATATTTTAATATAAGTCAATACACCTATGTAAACATAGGTGTATTCTTTCGAAAATAATTTGGATATAAATTATTTAAATTTGGTAAAATAGTAAATGTAATAAAAATAAATTTCAATATGAATCAATACACCTATATAAAAATAGGTACATTCTTACGAAAATAAATAATTTGAATATAAATTATTTAAATATGTAAATAAGTCAAAATTGTAATGTCAAAAGCAGGTAAATCGAGTAAAGTAATAATTATCGAATTCAGAATATCGAAATATACATATATAAAAATATATGTATATTTAAGGTAATACAAAATAATATCGAAATTCGGCAACTCAATATAACGAAAAGAAAATTTACGCAAGATAAATCTCTATATATACCTATATAAATATACGTTTATAAACGAGCAAAAATTGTACTTGTAGAAAATGAATATTATTGTTATTTTTGTATGTTGAAAGTTTCCACTTTTTAACGCAACATCAAATTAATACCCATTAGTTCATATGACAAATTAAACTACAATGAAGTAGAAACGTAACTTATTTGTCGGATATTCCTTGACCCTCCGATGGAACATGCGTCACGCAGACGGTAGAATATATGATAAGCCTGCTTAATTAGTAATTGTACAGTATTGTGCCAGTCGGCGTGGCCACGGAACTGGAGCACGAATGACCAATGATAATGTGGCCCAAGAACGACCGGCCAGATAATAAATGGACGACTCCGATATGAGGACCGCT
>JABUQX010052535.1:32500-40000 GCA_015478945.1 Trachelipus rathkii | reverse complement strand
CAAAAGAGTTATTTAGTTGGTGAAAGAGCTAATGTATCAGATAATGTGACATGAATATTCATGCAATTAAAAGCAAGCTTTATAAATTAAATTAAAACTATACAGGGAAATAAATATGTTATTTCAATATTTAAATAAAAATATTAGTCTTGCTTAAAAAAAGGCTTTTAAGGAGAGAGAAAGAAAGAAAGAAAAGAGAGAGATAGATTGAGCGAGGAAATAAAAAATAAAGATAAAAATCTTTTATATTTGCTTTTGTTTTTTACTTGATTTGAAGAGACGTAAGGAAAATCTCCTTATATATATATATATATATATATATTATTAATATTATATATATATATATATATATAATATATATATTATATATATATTATATATATATATATATATATAATATATATATATTTGAAAGTTGTGTAAAAATCGTTTGCGTTTAAGGGTATAGTTCCGAGGGATTGGAGAAGAGTAGTAATAGTACCTTTATATAAGGGTAAGAGAGATAAGGGAAACTGTAGGAATTATAGGGGAATTAGTTATTGAGTTGATGTAGGAGGATATTACTGGTATTTGGTTGAAAAGAGTTGACTGAAGGATCTGATTGGTGAAGAACAAGGTGTGTTTAGGAGTGTGGAAAATGTGTGGATCAGATCTTACATTGAAACAAATGATTGGAAGAAAATGAGGGAGAAGAAAGATAAATTGTATTTAGTTTTTATTGGATTTGCAACAGGCGTATTATGATAGATTAATAGGGAAGCTCTACGGCAGGTGTTAGTGATATATGGTATTAGTGGTGGGCTTCTGAATGGAATCAAAAGTATTATGACGATAGTGAAGCGTGTGTAAGAATAAATGGTTTCGAAAGTGATTGGTTTAATATTAATAGCGGTGTAAGGTAGGAATGTGTTATATCTCCTTGGTTATTCAATTTGTATATGGATGGGGTTATGAAAGGAAATAAGGTGGGCTGGTCGCAGGAGATGGTGTTTAGAATGATGGAGAATGGAAGAGAGTGGAGGGTGTCCTACCTATTATATGCGGATGATTTGGTTTTGTGTAGTGAATCTGAAGAGTGTTTGAGAGGATTGGTAGAGAGATTTGGCAGGGTGTGTAAAAGAAGAGGTTTGCAAGTAAACGTAGATAAGAGTAAGGTTATGGTGGTGAGTGAGAACAGTCCTCGGTGTGAAGTTATGTTAGATGGTGAGCAGCTGGAACAAGTGTCTGATTTTAAATTTTTAAGAAATATATTGGATGAAAAGGAAACGGATGATGAAGAATGTAGTAGGAAAGTTGTGAATGGCAAGAAGGTTCCTGGTACAATTTATTCGTTGGTGGATGTGAAAGGACTAAGTCTTGAGTGCGGTAGGAACTTACATGAGGGTATGTTGTTACCTGTGTTAATGTATAGTAGTTAAACTATGGTCTGGAATTAGAGGTATAGATCTAAAATACAATGTGTTCAGATAGGCAATCTTATGCACAGGTTAAATGTGAGAAGAATTGATAAAATGAGGATGAACGTATTAGAGATTTGTGTGTGTGTGTGGTGTGAAGAAAGGGATAAATGAGAAAATAAATGAAAGTACGTTGAAATGGTTTGCTCAAGTGGAAAGGATGGTTGATAGTCGATTGGTTAAGCGGGTGTATAGTGGTGAGTGTCTTGGAAATCGACCGACTAGGAGACCGAAGAAAAAGTGGATTGTGTCAGTAAAGGAATGCCTGGAGAAGAGAAATGTGAGTTTGACAGAGGCGAGAAGAAAGGTGCATAATAGCAGTGAATGGCGAGGTTTTCTGAGGGGGTATGGCTGTGGCCAATCTGAGCCAAGGGGATAAACCCCACACTAACAAGATGCCACAGTGAGGGTTCGTCGCAGTCCCATGAAGCTCTATGGTGGATTTTCACTATGGGCTCTTAAAATAAATTCTTTGATGTAAATTTGATTCTTATTGCTTCTTGATGTATAGGACTCTATATGAGTTGTAGGGATGATTTAAAAGTCATAAAACAAATGAAGATTTATTCAATAAAATATAAATAACAACAGTCTATGCTTTATTGAGATTCTCTTTTTTTGTTCTAAAGTTTCAATTAGCAGTTTTATAATTTTCCTGCGTTTACCTCAATGGCCAATTTATTCTTTTTGAAATGTTTGAAAATTGAGATGAGTCGATTATGCTGTTGTGGACTTTTCCAGAAGTTTTACCTTCCTTGCTTGAAATTTGAGTTTTCTTGTAATTCGGATTTCTTTCTTCTTAGAAGCATGCAAGTTGGTAGAGAGTGGGAGGAAAAATGGGAGAAAATGGGAGAGAATGCTCAACAAGGCAGTGGGAAAGCCTTTTATACAATTTTGCTCGTACTTATGTCAAAATTTTGCTTACGCAAATCTTGCCAACTTGGCACAAGTACGAATATTAATTTTAATTTTTACAATTATGCTTTGGGAAGCTACATTACTTCCCACGCTAAACACAGAAGTGGTAAAATATATAAATACATATTATAAAATAAATAATTATTCAAATGCATACATACTTTAGGCATTCGAAAATGATAGAAAACATAAAAAATTTCAATGACTAAAAATAATAATAATAATATATTATATATATATATATAATATATATATATATATATATATAATATACAAATAAATATTATATATATATATATATATATATAATATATATATATAATATATTATATATATATATATATATATATAATATATATATTATATATATATATATATATTATATAATACAATGACATTCCAAATATTAAAGGCTATCTGATTGTTCGAAGACATAAGCAACAACAATAAACATTGGAATGTAAGATATTTACAAAATATAAAATGGTATATAAGCAAAATTCAAAGTATTATACAATGAAAGGTACATTTAAAAGTAAAACATATTTTGATTATATCCCATTAGATATAAGCAATATTACAAAACATTTGAATGACAAAAAATACAATATTTTATAAAATATTGGAAATATCGCACACAAGTTGATTGGAGAATGTCACTTGAGGATGAATCGTGGAATTTTGACATTGGTGAGAAGATTACGTCCATACGTGAATATCTTGATCCATATAAGCCAAAATTGGGCGTCTTGATTTTGAAGCGAAGCTCTGACACTTGGATGAGACAAACTTATGGAGATCTTGAAAAAGAACTTGTTGCGGATTCTGGTTTGGGGTTATAGGAATTTAAGATTCACCAGTCACCACATGGGCGTCACTTACCTAGAGTAATTTTGAAGCGAGATGAAGTGGTGACGACCAAAGGAATTGAGAAAGTTAAAGGATACCAGTTCAATTTTGGCAATTGTAAATTCTTCATATGTAAAAAAATGGGAGATGGTTCTGAATTATTTAGAATTCGAAGAGAAACCTGAAGGTCGAAGTGGAATTCAAAATGAGTTTGACCATAATCCAAAATTAATTGAGAACGATAAAAGAAGTCAGTATCGATAAATGTTCGTTTGCAGTTCGTTTGAGTCAACTTTTTGGGATGTTCCGATTTGGATTTTTAAGTATTATTATTGTCCCTTTTTTTTCTTTATTTTGGTTCTTTTCTTTTGGATACGAATTTTTCTTGTTGAGGATTAGACATTAAGACATTAAGAATATAGAGACAGTAAGAAGTCACATGGGGCTGTCGAGACTGTCCCGTCAACCCCACTTAACCAAACATACTCATGGCAAATCCACAAAGCACTCCTTAGGGCTTGTACAAATTGCTGTAAAACCAAAAATCCACCAATTTCTTAGTCAAAAAATAATGATATATATTATATATATATATTATATAGTATATATATTATATATATTATAATATATATATATAATATATATTATATATATATATATATAATATATATATATAAATATATAATAATTATATATATTATCGATATGTATATATATAATATTATGTATATACTGTATAATATATATATATATATATATATATATATATATATATATTATTATATATATATATATTATACTATATATATATATATATATATATATATATATATATATATATATAATATATATATATATGAACCAAAACCATCACATGCATTAATAAACTAAGTTATGGTCACACATGCAGTCTAACATTAATAACTTACTGCTAAACTAAAAAAACCCGCCAATTTTGCCTTCGTTCTAAATATATTATAATTGATACCCAACCCATCAATGTTATACCTATCCAACCCTTTTCTTAATGTGCAATCGAGTCTCACACTCAACTAACCTCCTGTGGCAGACCATTCCAAAAATTAAACAACCTTATTACTGAATGCATGCTTTCTTATATCTCACCCTTAATCTTTCTTTTAATTTTCTTATTATGCCCCCTGTTCACCTGTCCATGACCTCTACTATGAAAAATTTATTGTTCTCTGTATATCAATAGAAGTAAATATTTTGTAGACTTGTATCATGGCCCCTCTGAGAAAATCGCCTTTTCTACAGAAAACATTCCATGCCATTTTGCTGCCTCAGTTGCTCTTACCTTTCAAACCCGGAAATCAATCCTTGTTGCCCTACGTTGCACTCGCTCTAGCATATCTAAGTCTTTCTTAAATAAGGGGCCCAAACTGTGCACAATACTCTTATTACGGGCCTAACATAGTATTACTACAGTTTACTTATAAAACTTCCTGCTCTTTGTAAACAACATTGCGATTTATTATGCCCAGCATCTTATTAGATTTATTTCTAGCTTCCAAACACTGATTAGCTACTTTCAAATTACTGTTTATAATCACACCCAAATCTTTTTCTTGATCCACAGACTCAAGCCAATCCACATTCATATCATAGTTAAAACTTTTATTTGAGTAACCTAGGTGAAGAACCTTACATTTTTTTACCATTAAAATTCATTTGCCACTTATCTGCCCACCAAAGAAGTTTATCAAGATCATTTTGAATCTTTATACATCCTTCACTATTCCTAACAGTGGTGGCCACTTTGTTATCACTGCAAACTTAGAAACCTTGCATTTAAGTCCCTGGTCTAAATCATTTATATATATGAGGAACAATAGTGGCCCCAGCACTGAACCCTGTGGGACACCACTTCACTATTTCCCATGATGATTTATTGCCATTTAGTTGTACACACTGTTTTCTATTTCGCAACCACTCTTTAATCCAACCTTGTACCACTCCACCTATACCACATTGCAATAACTTCTTCATCAGCCTTATGTGGGGAACCTTATCAAAAGCTTTGCTAAAGTCTAAATATACAATATCTACTGGATCTTCTCGGTCAATGCAGTCAGTAATGTATTCCATAAATTCTAAAAGGTTTGTCTGACATGACCTATCTTTTCTGAAACCGTGCTGGGAGTCATACAATACCTTGTTATCTTCTAAATATTTCTCTATATGACCTTTCAGTAACTTTTCCAGAACCTTTACAACCAGAGATGTTAAGCTAACTGGCCTATAATTTCCCAAATCTTCCTTACTACCTTCCTTATAAATAGGCACAACATATGCTGTTTTCCAGTCATCTGGTACCTCACCAAATGTTATAGATCGCTTAGAAATCAAATACAGTGCCTTTGCAATGCTGGTACTACCCTCTTTCGAAATTCTACCATATATACCATCAGGGCCTGCAGCTTTACTTGGATCAATATGATCTAATAAACGTTTAATATCTTTTACGTCAAATTCAAATTATGTAAGTCTATTTGTTACATGCATACAAGAACTATCAGTCTCCAAACTATTAATCTAATCTTTCCTTAGTAAAAGCTGAAGCAAAATAAGCATTAAAATTGTAGCACGACTAATTCTTTTAAACTTCACTAAATTTTTCACATCAATTTTAATTGGACCAATTGTCCTATTCTTACTTTTAAATTTATAAAAGCTAAAAACTTCTTCAGGTTCTTATTACTATTCCTTGCTAAATTAATTTCTGTCTCTCTCTTTGCCTTTAAATAAGGCTTAATGGTTAATAATGGCTAAGTTCATTTCTAGTTTTCCTATAATTCTCTAAATCATCTTCCCTATTACTACCCTTGAATATTTTTATAACATCTACGCTTTTCATTAATTTCTCTCTTATCTCTTCTATTCCACAAACAGGTTTTCCTCTTCGCCAACCCTAATGGGTTAATCTTTTAAAACATTACTGACTGAATATCATAAAATTGCTTAAAATGTTCCCACATGATAAAAACAGTTTTGGTCTTTAAACTCTTTATCCCAGTCAGTTGTACTAAGCATGTCTCGAAATTTGGTAAAATCGCAATTTCGGAAATACTAAGATCTTTTCCTTGCTTTAACTTGCCAATTTTGGGGCCCAGATATCACATTCATTATTGGAAATCTAATTATATTATGGTCACTAATTCCTAAATTCTCCTCCAACTCAACTTCATCACCATTACTTTCATCGTTAGTAAATATTTAGTCTAATAATGCATCGTAACTTTCGGGTTCTTGAACCATCTGGGTCAAAAAGTTATCTAGTTTACAATTTATGAATGCAGAACTACTATGGTCCATATTAGACAAGGAATCACATTGAATGCCAGGAAATTAAAATCACCCATTATGGCTATACCTTTTTCTTTACTGTGGCATAATTATCCTAACCTTTTTATTTTACACTAAAGGCCCTACTCCCCTATTCCTGACCTGCACCTAACAGGTAAAATTCCAGAAATCATGCACCTTCTTTCTACTAGCTTTCATCTTCTGAATCAACTAGCTATAATCTGCTATTAACTCTTCTGACCTTCCATGTCCTATATCATTTGTACCACATGCACAATCACATCTGAATCAACATTTGTAGAATCAATCTCTCTATCTATATCCTATCCACGATATCACTCACTCTGGCAACTGGATAACATACTCTCAATCATTTATTTTTATTCTTATTTTTAAAAGTCCTATCAAGGTATCGTATCATAGAGTCTCCAATTAGCAATGCATCAGTCTTCCCTTTAGAAAACCCAACATTACCATTGGCACTCTCTGATCCCTCCCCATCTGGAAGACAGTCGAATCTGTTACTGCAGGTCACAGGCTGACTGACTTTCGAGATCCTCATCTTTAAATTATTATTTTTAATTTCTACAACTCTATATTCATCTGCAGACCTATTATCAACTACTTTATCCTTTTCCCTCTTATCTTCCTGCCTAGGTGAATCACTATTCCTGTCTACCCCTATATCCCGCTCCCTTCTCGCCTTGACATTGCCCTTGCTAACTTTTTTTCCTTAACACTTCCCAGCTTCCAACTCAAATACTTCGTTCTCTGAAACCATTGAATATTTTCACTCAGTCTATACAATGTGCCTTCCTAACACCACATTTTCTGCATTTAAAACACAAACAGGGCAACTATTCACATATTCACCTTTTAAAGTCCCACAGTTATCACACAGAGCGTACATACTTTAAATTATTATTAGCTTACTAATCTGTACCTATTA
>JABUQX010052535.1:20000-27500 GCA_015478945.1 Trachelipus rathkii | reverse complement strand
GTCCTCAGCATGGAATGGACCTCAGTTTGTTGCTCGCTCGAATTCCTGAGTGAAAATCTCTGACACTGAAGAATGGTGTGAAACATTGGCAGTAAGAGGGTGGAATAAATTGAGGACCTTTAGATTTTTAAAGAGTAGTGGGTAGATCTGACCAATTACTTATCCAATAATACTGAGTTATATTTGAGAATATCGAAAGTACAAATTAAATGTTCGATTTCAAAATTGCATCTACTCTCCTCTCCCAACCTTCTTGATATCTTTTGCAACACCGACGAATTAAGAGAAAGGTCACCATCTCTCTCAATTTCGAAAAGTTGCTTGATAGTAATCTTTCTTTCCATTGCTCCTCTGGTCCTCCTTAGGGGTGCCAGTTTAGGCTTAAATTCATCCTATATTTCCCTCTCTTCCTCGGTGCGGTGCTACTTTTGGTCACTCCGATTGCCGTAGATATGGAGGTTTCTATTTGTTGAATTAAGGCAGTAACTCATGATAGGTCCGCTGCATCCACTTACTAAAGTTTTAAAAAGTTTGTCCAATGTCAATGGGTATACAGAGATATTAAGCGACTCTGTGATAGAAATTTAAAATTACTATACTTCAGGAACCACAATGATAACCAATCGGGATGCACAATATTTTGCTTCATCAATGAAAAGGAAAAAAATATATATTGTTGTCACGTGACTATTGTCTTGTCACGTCAACAGAGGATTTAATTGTAAATGTAAATAATGATTAGACAGCCTGAGAAGATAAATAGGCTTTGAAATTTTTAAGCAGTGTTCCCTAAAAATCATATGCAATTATATATATATGTAGCACTCCATTATAACTTTGTAAAAATTTTAATTTATGTTCGTACTTATGCTAAGATTTGAGCGAGCAAAATTTTATCATAAGTCGAAATGAAATAATATATAAACCCGTCCTATTGAGATACTCATCAGTCAGATTAAAAATTCCATCAATAAAAGAGTCAGAAGAAATAGATCTTACCTCAAGATACTCTCTCCGGAACTCCTCCAAACTTAAAAACGCAGCTTTCGGCAAGAGAGGTAAATTTCAAGGAAGGGCTGCGACTCTGAATTTCGATCACAAATTTTCGCTAAAAAGAAGTCAGGCAAGGGTGGTAAACGCGCTGGAAAGTCCGTGACTACTAATTCGCCTACGAAGAAGGTGTATCTCACAGTTTGTTACTTATTTACTTATGTTGAATAAATACCTCATTTAATAATGAACTCTTTAAATTACCATCATTTTATATAGGGTGCTTGATCTAAAAGAAGCCACCAACTTAGCAAGTCCTACCCAATATAATTGGTGAACCCGGAGAAGAACACCCACAACTTCAATCAGCGCCTTCTTAGAACTAAAGAAAAACACACAAAAAAATGAAAATAAAGAAAAAAAACTAAAATAATACTAAAATTCCAATCAGAACACTGGAGAAAATGACTCAAGCAAACGAACATTATCGATACTGGACTTCAATTTTCATTTTCAATTAATTTGGTTATGGTCTTAACCTTTTCACAACTATCACAGTTCGAGATTCATGCGCTAACGTATAGGCAAACCGTTCTTCGGCATCGGATTTTTTTTCAATGCAATTCAAGTTTGATTACTGGGGGCAGTAACTCATTTTGGATTCCCACTACGAACTCTGACTTCCCTTTTCAATTCTAAATGGTTCTGTGACCACCCCCTTTTATGTACGAAGAAATTTTTCAAATATAGGACCTAAATTTCAAGCAACTTCGTCTATACATATGTCAAGCAAATGTTTCTCTCGTAACTACAGCTTTGAAAACTATTTACGTGCGCATTGATCAAATCATGGATACATTAGAAACGCTTTATACTGGACCTTTCTTGTAAATCAACGGCTCGATCGATGTGGCCTATTTAACCTGTGAATAGTTCAATTGTTTCATATCAATAATTATTGTGTATTAACTTTTTGTATTTTATGCATTTAAATGTTTTTATGTTTGTTTATATCTAACGGATATCACCAAATATGCTTGTGTTTAATTGTTATGCTTTTATTTATATTCTATTATATATATATAATAATATATATATGTATATATATAATAAATAATATATATATATTATATATATATAATTATATATATATAATCTATATATAAACCTAATAGAATTGCTACTATACTTTGAATGTTAAATATTAAATTAAATGCATAAAATATATTAATTAATACTCCACCATAATATATATATAAGTATATAACATTATTTATGTATTTTATTAGTATTCTAATAATCTTTTGATATATATGATATGTTATTACGATCTTTAGACGAGTATAGTTAAACTACAGTATATTAGTACTTCAGTGGTAATTTGAATTAAATTTAACTCTTTACATTTCAATGTAAATACTTTTTGCTCATTCAATGGTTTTGTATGACTTATTTATATCTTTGACTAAATTAGTAATATATTAGCTTTGCATTTAGAATAAGTAATTATAAATACTATTTATGTATTTTAAGTTTTAATTTATTAATTTAAACCTACTATATAAAAAAATCTATTGATAAGTTTAGCTATCTATGCACTATAATTATATATAATATAAGCTCTAGCATCATGAAATGCTGAAATTCTCTTCTCGATAGTATACATAAATTGAAATGAATTTATTGAAACAAGTATTTCTTGTTTTTAACGTATAAAAATATCTTTAAGAGTTAACGTGTTTAGCGCGGAGTAAATGTATAGCACTTCCTACATTATTACAGTAATTTGTAAAAAATTATATAATTAATTATTTTTGTTTACTTTATGCTAATAGATTGAAGGCGTTTAAGGCAAATATAATTAAAATGCTTAAGATCCGGTAATATTGAAAAATTGAATAATAGTAACAATGCCGTACCCCTAAGGATGTAAAGAATACTTATTTAATAACTTCAAGAAATATAAGGTACGCCGTTATTCATTCATAATAAAATAAAAGACATTACCAGAAGCAATATATAACTTAACTTATACAAGAATAACTCTCTCCAGAATCCTTCCAATCTAATAAAATACGCAGTCTATTTAATCGGCAATGAAAGATAGTAATGATTCATAGGAATGAGTGCATTAATCTGCGTCAAGTATAATAGTGACAAGAATAATATATATACCGTAAATTTACAGATGCTAATTCAAATTATATTCTAGCTAAAAAGAAGAATCATAGGCAATGGTGTATGTGTCAAACAGTCTACTATGGAAAGTCTCGTTATCATATTATATCATCGCTTCTCAAAAGAAATGAGTATCTTCTAACATGAAAATTGTTAGTCTATCTTTATTATGTTGAAATAAATATCTCATTTAAAAATGAATCTTTAAATTGACTAAACCATTTTATATAATAGCGTGGTTTTTGCTCTATAATAGAAAGCTAATACGCTAAATTATATTATGACTAAGTTATACCTACATATATAATCATATTATAATATATGATATATTATAATTAATATTTAATTAATATATAATATATATATATATTGAGTAATAATTATATATATATAGTTATTATATATATATATATTAATATATATATATATATATATATATATATATATTAATATATTAATATATTATTAATATATAATATATTATATTAATATATATATAATATAGTATATATATATTATATATACAAAGTGTGAGTGAACCGTTAATATATAGATGAAAGTTACTCGTATACGTATAATTCTTAATTACGTTAACAAAAAATAATTAAACTGACTCAGTGCTGTTAAACATATAAAAACTAGCGTTTTTATCTAGGTATAATGAATGTAATCGAGAAAGTTTATAATCGATTACTTTAACGATTTATCAGTTTAACTGTATTTTCAAATAATTTTTTATTATTTTTTTTTTTTTTTTTTTTTTTTTTTTTATTTTTTTTAAATAATAACAATGAGTTATACATCAACATAACCTAACACTATTAGTACACATATAAGCAGAAGCCCTATTTACTAAGGAGTAGTTATATCTTGGCAATATAATACGGCCACACTAATAGAATATTTTCTAAAATGCCGCTTAATAGCTTGCTAAAAAATAATACATGAACTGATGAACAATAAGAAGGCATGGCTATTATATAGTGATGAGGAGAATAAATTACAGACAGGAAAATACATCGAAAATGAAATGGAAGAAAAGAGTTAAACCACACAGAACAGTGGTGGTAAATAATAATGAAATACAGGAAACTTATACTATGCTAGCATAAACTAGTGACTATTCATAGGAGTATATCACAATTATTCTACACAATCATAAATTCCTCGTTGATAATATGCGCAAGTATACAGGGCACCTATCATAATATGCCTAATTGTGTCATAATCAATTACATTAAAAGGGTGTACGTGTATCGTTAATAGTGGTAGTATATAATAATAACGTCTGAGTGGTAGTATTCCTAACTCTAGATAACACTATTAAGCCCTATAGCATATATCGTAGTATAGCTTATATTAGATAAAGAGAGCAGTATCGTAACTAAGGTCAGTTACGGGTACCTAATCTCACTCACTATATATGATAGACTATTTAATATTTATAATGTGCGCCCCATAATTAAGTCATATAGTAACGGTAGTTGATGAATAGTAATGTATTTTCTAGATGAACATTGATAAATGACAAATAATATAATAATTAGTTTATTTATCTTGTTGAATATTATATATATCATAAATATATAAATGTAAAAATATCACTATATTATAAAGCATTTACATAAATAGTAAACTAGATAGATAGTTTTATCTAATTAAGAAAATAAAAGGTGATTTATATAATATATAATATTAATATATTATATTATTATATATATCTATATTAAAAATTAATAATTAATAATATATTAATATAATAATTAAATATATATATAAAATATATACTGATATATAATATATATATATATATATATATATAATATTATATATAATATATTAAATATTAAATATTAATTAATTAATTATTATAATTAATATATATATATTAATATATTATATATATATAATTATAATATACATATTATAAATTGAAGATTGCTTAAGTTTATAAATATTAATTATAAACTATGTATATATTATTTTATTTTTATAATATAAAACACTCTTCTCAATTATTACTGTTATTGGTATAAATTAAGTATATAGAGTATAGTCAAATATATAATTATAAAATTAAATATAAATGTCTAATACAACTATATTATGTTACTAATAATTTATAACTTTTTTAATAATAAACTATTGATCTCACATTAAATAGTTATTTCATAAATAGTCTCATTATATTATATATAATTTATATATATATAATATTACCCTATAAAAATTCGTCACATTTTGTCTAATTTACTCAACTAAAATGTATTTTGCACTATAATTATATTCTCATAAGTCTAGTATATACCTCATATACCTGATCTAATACTGTACTATATAATATATGTCATAAAGTAAACTATAAATATATATTAATATAATATGGTACCAATTCACTTAATAACCTAATTTATATAGCGGTGGTTTATCAGTATCATATAGGATATAACTTGTATAATTATATATTATATATATATTAATATATATATATTCTCTAAAGTTAACTTTTTATTTTAATTAAGAGCGAATTTAGGATTTGATCTGGTTAAGCGAATTATGATTAAGAAGTTTATACTGGGATAAAAGTGTAACAGAAAAGCTAATATATAATTTATATAATATAACCTTATACACACCGTCTTGGAATAATAACTCTACTAAAATGACTAATCATGTTATATTAATCATCAGTAACTCAACATTATATTACTGTATCATCTATGTTTAAAATTTATTTTTTGTCATATTTATTCCTTAATTTCTTTATTTCACTTGACCACATAAACAATATCCTTGATAGACCGACAAATTTATTCCGTACTATAACAGAACTTGTCCTAAAACATCTGGTACTTCATTATATATTATTTGTAAATGATCATAGTCCTAGGATATATCTTAACCGAGAGGCGTGCATGCACGGGTCTTTATATTCTTGATGTTTAGATAACAATTGATTTATAGCATTATAGGGTGCTTCAGGGAGTTCCGAATAAAAGTTTCAGATCTCATTAAACCAAATAGTTTTCACACTTCCTTCATACTTCTGTCCGCTGCTGTGGTTTTCAAGATTTCAAAAAGAAAATACATGACGCATCCATCTTAATTTTGCCACCCACAATTGTTTCATGCATGTTGATGTTGTTGTGTCCCATTTTGTATATGGGTACGTTGATTTTCACTTGGCCTATTTTAGTATATCAAATGGCTTTGTTAAAAAACTCTATCACCCCATATTTTAAATCCTAACCCTTGAATTCCGTGCTCATAGGTGAAATCAACGTAAGATAACACACCTGAAGGTTGTTCAATACACCATCTTTTACGCAAGCTTCGATTCAACCAAGTAAGACATTGTTACATAATTGTGCGTTTTTATTTGCGATATTTAGTAGCCTGGTCTCATGAATGTGAAACAGCTAAGAAATACATCGCAGATATTTAATGATAACGCATCTTCTGTCAAACTCATCTCGCTCCTATCCTTACTTGTTTGCATTCTTCCTAGGTGGATGCTCCTGCACCAGTTCCATCAACGCTTATGGCTTTGCTCAGGAACTCTCTCATGTTCGACGCACAGCTCGGCTTAATTTAGTTTAATTTTTTAGAAGCGTGTACTACCTACCGTTTTACTTCTAATAGTATGAAGTAGAGAAAAAAACTTCAATTCCTTAGTCGGATTTACCCTGTTAAACTAAGAATTTTTTGGTATGTGTATATATAGAAGCTATGTGACTGATGTGACATACTAAGCAAATATTCACGCAATAAAAAAATAATTCTATATAACTTTCAATCTAAAAATATAGAGCAGTTGCAATATTGATATTATTAAAAAAGTATATACACATACATACATTTTTATGTCTGTACTAGCCTCAACTACTTCAGAGCTCTTTGTTGAAGTTAGGATGATTTTTGGTAATTTTTGATAAAATCAGTATATATATAATATTCAATAATAATAATAATATGAATATATAAATCATATAATAATATATAATTGAAATTAAGAGTAGAGAGAGAGATGAGAAGTAATAGAGATGAGAAAAGAGAGAGTAAATGAATAATGAGATTAAGAAAGAGAAGAGGTAATACTATAAAGAGTAAGATAGAGAGATAAGTAGATAGGAGAATAGTAGAGAGAGAGAGAGAAGTTATAGTATGATAAATAAGTAATGTGAAGAGATGTAAATGTATGGTAGAGATAAGAGAGAGAGATAGTACTTTACAATTAATTGGTCTTATTTGCCACTTCGAGTTATTATCTCTATATTAGTGTGTGTATAAAGAGCTAAGATCTAAATTATAAAGTAAAGGCCTCGAGCTAAC
>JABUQX010052535.1:10000-12500 GCA_015478945.1 Trachelipus rathkii | reverse complement strand
CTAACGCATTTTACTAAGATGAGCACAGAAGCGGGCTTTAAAGTGAGGGAGATTAAATTGAGTAGGAAACAGAAGATGGAAGGAATTTCCACAGACCGAGTGGTGGAGAAGAAGGAGGCACAAAGCGACTAACGAGGGGTCTTAAAGATGGTGGACGCGAGTGGAAAGTTCCTCGAGCATTGCGCTAGATACCTATAATAAGAGATAAATCAAACATCGCGGTTGCAAAGATAGAGGGTCAAGTGAACTAGAAAGACAGGACTTTATAAGTCTTTTTGCTTTGACTGACCTATCCAAAAGCGGGTAATACCTGACCCGCCCAATATGAGAGAAGTTACACTTACAAGGGCGGATGAGATCTTGTATAACTAGAGTAACTGTGAAGAGGGAAAAAAGTCTCGCAGTCTAAACAGAACTCCAGTTTCTTTGAGGCGCCTACAACCATTGTGATGTGAGGTTTCCAAGACTTTTTTTGTTTATGTAAGCCAAAGATGTTTATATTGTCAACAGGAGCGACGAGAGACGTCGAAAGAGATAGGAAAGTAGAAGGTGTCTTAGAGAGGAGATTTGTAGAGGTTGGGGTTTTAAAAGAATTAATTTCACAAGGTTGAGACCACCCTATCCAGATTCAGCAAGAAGAATCGGAAAGATTAAAGACGAGTAGGCAATTCTAGAAGTAAGAAGGAGCAGAATTGAAATGATTGAAGAATGAAGGGGTCGAGTCATCGGCAATATGAGTGGATGAGTTAGATGTGCAGACGAGAAGATAATTAATGAAAAGTAAAAAGAATAGGAGATAAGACAGAACCCGGAGGAAATAAGGCAGATAAAGAAGAAGAAGAAGTCGCCTTCACAACAGCCGATATTTGAGCGATTGAATTAAGCTAGACAATAGTAAGCAAGAGAAGGAGAAAGTCCAAGGAAGGGAGCTTTGAGAGTAGTGACGCGTGCCATACCGCGGTCAAATGCTTTGGATATGTAGAGCGCCACCACGCACCGTAATTTCTATGTAAAACCATAAATCTATTAGATAGTAAAGTATATCACATAGACTGAGGCGCGTAGGTCGTACTGGGCGATCGAAAAAAGGGAATGAGATTCCAGATGGTCCTAAAGAAATGAGAGTTGAGAAGGTTTCAAAGATCTGATAGAATACAGGTTAGACCTATAGGGCGATAGTTAGAAGGAATAGCAGAGCGGCTTCTTTTTTCGGAATAGGTTGGATGTGCGTGCTCCAACACTGAGGGAAAGTGTAGTATTGAGGATAGAGAAATAGTTGAACGAAGAAGGGATGCATGCAGCACAGCTCCTCAAAACTAGGGAAGAATGCATCCGGCACCCGCTACCACGTTCATAGATTTCAGGAGCTCCTGCACCCGATCATATGTAATCTCAGGCCAAAGGCATAGGACACTTGAGAAGGAAGGAGATGAAGAGGAAATGACAGATCGTCCAGGTTGAGGTAAGAGAAAATAGAGGCGAAGAGATTGACCTTCAGTTGGAGAGTTAAAACAGAACATCAGATCGAAAAGAGGAAAAGATAGATTTCAGAAGTTGTTGGAATGTTTTCGCAGCAGGCAGAAAGATTTGTCGTAGAGAACAAGAGGTTAGCGCACTTACGTCTGATGAAAGTAACCCCGCTTTGCTGAGGCTCGAAGAGTATCCTGCAAGATTATCTAAAAGCTGAATAAAATTGCGAGAGTGTAACGAAAACACGAAATTTTCCAACCCGATACCATTGTTCTAGCCTGAATGGCCAAGAACAATTAGAGAACCATGGATTATGAGGAGGAAAGATTACATATATATATATATCATATATAATATAATATATATATATATATACTATTATATATATTATATTTTAATATATATATTATATATATATTATATATATATTTATATATAAATATATATTATATATTATATATATTATATATATATTATATATATAGAATATATATATATTATATATATATATATATATATATATATTATATTATATATAGTATTAATAATATATTATATATATATATATAGTATATCAGTGCGATTCCTGCTAATGTTTGGACGCATGCATGCTGGAAACTTAAAAAGCTAAAGAGAAAATGTTTTATCCTTTAAACTATTAAATAGCCTTAATATAAATATATATATTATATATATATATATATATTATCTATATATATATATATATATAATATATTTATATTATATATATATATATATATAACCGTAAAATAAATACATTAAGTTATATATTACGGAAGGTTTACTTGAACATGAAATCTATTCTCCTGGTCGTTTTGCAAAATTCTTCTATTATTAAATTATAAAAATTGTCTTTATTTTCCATGTTTCTTAAGATAATTTTTTCTATCGATATTAGGGAAAGATTGGACAATCTTACTTTCATTTGAGATTTTCTCAAATATGTTTTAGTTCTCTTGAGAGCTGAAAATGAGCGTTCAACACTCGCACTGGATATTGTTATAGTTAG
>JABUQX010052535.1:0-5000 GCA_015478945.1 Trachelipus rathkii | reverse complement strand
AATATTTCCAGGCGAGAGGAAGTAAATTGAGTCTCGAACAGAACGATGCCAATACATCATTTCAGCCCCCTCTTAACGACGAGGGCAAAAGAATCATAAGTCAACACGAGGGCCAACAGTTTATTCTAAGATGCGGATTGCGGAGAGGGGTATGACCATGAGACTGTTCTTCATCCCGAGACGAGATGGCATTTGTCACAAAGATGTCAATGAACTACAATCCTCGAATAAGACGTGGAATTAAGACGTCAGGGCCTCACGAAAATTGAAAATCTGCGATACAATAAACCACCCAGGATAGTTACTGCCTCCTGTTGTTTAATTAACGAAGAAGTTGACGACGTACGTAATTTCATCCATGATGGCAAGATCACCGTAGAAGGTAAATCTATACCGGTAATATCACTGTCATGTCGACAAATCTCGAAAGATGACAGCCAAATGCCCATTGCACATGGAAAAGTAAACGGTCAACGCGTCAACGTTTTAAGGGATACTGGATGCAGTGGTTTAATTATTAAACGCAACCTTGTCGATGAAAGACAATTCACAGATAACTTTAGGAAAATGTCACTGATTGACAGTACCTTGAGGATAGTACCGGAAGCGCATATTTTTATCGAGACGCCATTTTATACAGGAGAGGTAGAAGCACTCTGTTTGGATGACGCATGTTATCTAACGATTGGAAATATCGAAGGTACCCTCGGACCCGACGTTGAAAAAAAGGTAGCGGTGGACTCAAAAGATGCTACTAGCAATGATTATGGGAATGAGATAACCAGTGTCAGGAGTATCCAGGGAGACGACCCTGTTATTTGTAACAATGACGAGTCGGTAAAGCCCGCCTGCGCCTTAAACGAGGTGAATCGACAATCCGAACCCATCGGAAGTAGTTTACTTAGATCAAGCACTGATGAATCAAATCCAGATGCTTGTAGAAGGAATGACTCCGCCTTACATCCTTATAATCTTTTTATGACTTTGCTTAAGATTTCCCCAGAAATTAAGGACAAGTTTCTAAAATGGATTGAAAACTGTTTAGAATCAAACTCAGGCAGAGCCGGCATCTGGCATATTCAAAGTGAAGAAATTCGAAACTTAGCTTATGTGTCAGATAGCTTTATGGTAAATCTGGGTGCAGTCATGCTCAAATTGGCCTCTCCATTTTCTTCAGTGTCAGATGATGTGAAGAATTTAAAAGTCTTAAAAGTAGATCCTTTTTATTGTAGTTCATATGTAGCAAAGCGTCGAAATGAAATAAAGGGTGTTTATTCTGGCAATCTTTCTAAGCAAACCACTCTTGTACCAATTAATGAGGAAAAAAACTTTGAACATAATTGTGAAAACATTCCAGAACTTTTCTCTTTTACCACTACTTGCTTTTACCTAACTCACAGAGCTTTACATTTGGGTATACAGGTTCTCTACCAGAAGTTATTTAAAATGTCTCAAGAGTTAGGTCGCCTTCAACACGAATATCAGGAAGTTTCTGGGCAAGGCTCTCCTGCTACTGAAATGATTGCCAAATACATGGAGAAGAGAACCAGTATTTTTCTTGTATACAGGGCAGCAGGCTTTGAACTTTCACTTGTTGATGATGTTTTGCAGTTTTTGGCTGCGACATCATTGTGGCTTACACAGGTTGCCTTGACCTCCGGTGACGAACGTTTGTCCCCTGAGCTAAGAGAAATTTCTCTGTTAGATTTGTCTGATGACAAACATTCAAAATCACTCGTGCAATTCGTTCCTGAATTTATCGTTGAAAATCTAGTTGAAGGAATCATAGCGGTAAAACGTTATATGGCTGAAGCTTTTACCCTAAGTGGAGAACCCTATATAAAACACTTCATGAGCTTCATTATTTCTTTCATGGGTTCTCCTCAATGGATGAACAACCCTCATCTGCGAGCACACTTGGCGGAATGTCTTGAGACTTTAATGCTAAGTGGAAAGGATAATGTTGGATTGGTTTCTGACGTTAGGGAGAGATTGTTTATTGAACATCCTTTGTCTTCACATTTGGTGACTGCCATTATTCATGTGTTCGTAAGCATTGAGATGACAGGTCAGAGCGTTGCATTTGAAGAAAAATTCAATTACAGACGTCCCATGTATGAGATAATGAAATTTCTTTGGAGCATTCCTGACCATAGAAAACAATTTATTGAATTAGCAAATTACGCTTTATCAAGCATGGAGTCGTCTAAGCCATCATTATTCCTTCGTTTTGTTAACCTTTTGATGAATGATGCGATTTTCTTGTTAGATGAAGGATTGTCGTATATGTCTCAAATAAGGGAATACCAAACGGCTGAGGATTCTGGTGAGTGGAATCAATTAACAGAAGAACAAAGAACCGAAAGAGAACAGAATTTGCGTCAAATGGGAAACCTGCCAATGTGGGTAAGACCAATGCCACAGTACAAACGCCGTAGAAAAGACGAGGAGTTCATCTTGCGAACCGGTTGTTGTCCACCCGAGGAAAGACCCGCGAATTCCAGAATAATGATGTGTAGTATGAAGCTTATTCTCCAGTTCGAGAATGAAGATGGTAACGTGATAGTTGGCTTCAATGGGTCGTTCAACGACATAGAAGTGCCAAGACGATTGGTTCTATACCCCAATGTCTTCTTAGAAGGGGGGTGTGTCACGTTACGAGAACGCCGAGGTCGAGAATTTGAGCTTCACCACTCACAAGACTGCATCAAATATCTATTGTCTAAATTATGGAAGAATTTATTATTTTATCAAATATTAGTAATATTATTATTAATTCAATAAGGATATTAGTTAGAACTCCATACATTAACTTTGATCAGCTATTGCGAATTCTTGCAAAATTAATTATAAACTTAGCATTAGTTATTTATTTAAAATATTGTAATTTATTCGGATAATCTGGATACCGTCTTGTAATATATATATAATATATTAATAGTATATAATTGCAAAGTTAGTAAATGGGGCCTTTTGCTAATCACTCGTACTTTAACTATCTATTAAATATTAAAGGAGTACTTTTATCTTTTCATCAGAAGCTACTTCGTTCCGCTGTAATACTTTTCTTCAGAATTGATTTGTAGAACTTATAAGGAATATGATCTTCATCTATAAACAGTAAGATTATAATCCCTAGCAGAGATTAGATCTATAATACAGAACCCGCAGAAGCAATCGGCCTTCTTGACAAATATATATTATAATATATATATAAATATTATAATATATTATAATAGTATATATAATAATATATAATTATTAATATATATATATATATATATTTATATTTATACGGTTATATATATATATATATATATATATATATTATATATATAATATATATATATATATATATATATATATATATATATATATATTATATATATATATATATATATATTATATATATATATATATATATATATATATATATACTATATATATATATATATATATATATGTATATATATATATATATTATATATATATATATAATATTAATATATTAATATATATATACTCTTTATATATATATTTATTATTTTATATATATATATAATATATATATATATATATATATATATATATATTATATAATATATATATATATATATATATATCATTAGCATATGTCATTTTTGCGGAAAATGACATTTACTTCGGTCTTAAAATAACCAACCTCAACTATGCAATTACGGATGCTCCAGACGAGGGCTTTAAAGTGAGGGAGATTAAATTGGCAGGAACAGAAGATGGAAGAGAATTCCACAGAAGAGGTGGCAGGAAAGAAGGAGGCACCGCAGCGAACTAGTTTGGAGTTGCTAATATCAACAAACTCATGTGCCGACCAGCACCCCTTGCTACGAGGGCGTCCTAAAGGTGGTGGCACGCTGTAGGAGTTCCTCGAGCACTTGCGTTTACGCGTACTAATAGTAAAGAGATAAAGCCCAACATCGCGCCGCAAAGATAGAGGGTCAGTGAACTGGAAAGTACAGACAGTTTTATAAGTCTTTTTGCTTTGACTCGACCCTATCAAAAGCCGGGTGAAACCCCCAGATATTAGAAGCAGTACTCATACAAGGGCGGAGGCCTTGTATAATGGAGTAATGTTGGAGAGGAAAAGGGTCTGCGTCTATATCAGAATCCAGTTTCTTGGGCGCCTAGCAACCGTTGTAATGTGAGGTTTCCAAGACATTTTTTTTGTTTATGTTATAACAAGGATTTTATATTGTCAACAGGAGAAACGAAAGAACCGTCGAAAGAAATAGGAAAGCTAGAAGGTGTCTTAGAGAGGGAGATTTGAACAAGTTGAGTTTTTAAAGAATTGAACTTCACAAGGTTCAGACGACCACCGGAAATTCTATCCAGATCAGGAGAATAGAATCGAAAGCATTCAGACGAGACGGCAATTCTGAATAAAGAGGGTCAGATAGAATAAAGGGCGAGTCTCGGCTATCGAGTGATAGAGTTTGATTCGGTGAGAAAATATTAAGAAAGTAGAATAAGTAGGAGATAAGAACAGAACCTGGGGACACACTATTGACAAAAGGGAAAAGAGGTCGCCCATCAACACAGCGATATGAGCATTTAAAAGAAAACTAGACATAAGTTAACAGAAAGGAGGAACAAAGGAGGGTAGCTGGAGAGAGTGGCGGCGTGCATAAACCCGTCAAATGCTTGGTATGTCAAGCGCCACACTGCAAGTCTCCGTAGTCTAAGGGGAAAACATAAATCGTTAATATAGGAAGTATATCACCATTTGACCTCGAACGCCGGCCGTACTGGCGATCGGAAGAAGAGAATGAGATTCCAGATGTTAAGAAGTGAGAGTATAGAAGGGTTTCAAAGATCTAGATATACAGGTGAGAGCTATATGGCGATAGTTAGAAGGATCAAGGGCTTATTTTTCGGAAATAGGTTGGAATTGCATTTTCAACACTGAGGGAAAGTGTTTAGTAATTGGACATAGAAATATATGTTACACGAGGAGGGGAGCT